>JAZDUA010000119.1:862500-1047500 GCA_038098605.1 Gryllus longicercus | reverse complement strand
TTTGAGAGAAAGGAGTCTTCAGGTGGTATTGTTGCGGGAAATTGGAAGTACAAAAGCAAAGTGTGTGTGTGTGGGGGGAGGGTGTTTTTATCGTCCACAAAACATGTTTTAGATATGGTTACAACTGATAAAAAAGACCGAACTGGGACTGAAAAACAAACCTGCACTGATTGTTGACTGTAAGGGAAGCAAGGAATAGACATTTCTGACCAAACGGCTATTTTCCTTTTACCCCTACTTTACTTTTCACCCGTAAAAAAAAAAGAAACACACACACACCACATTCCATGGTATCCCACACTTCTTCGAATTTCTTTTCAACTTGTTAGTGGTAAATGCAGCAATATTATTTAGAAAGTTAACAGAAAAGAAAATGCAGATGAACTTCATTACACAGCATTTACTCCCAGCTTCAATTCATCAAAAATTACAATCTTAGAAGGCAGCAAAGTTCAACAAAATCTCGCACTGTCAGGCAGTCACTGCCTGACAATTACAGAAGAGAATGACAAGAGAAACAGAGAAGTACAAAAAGGATGCCAGGAGTTTTCTAAAGATGATTAAAATTAATAAAAAAGAATAGAAGCTCTCTATAGAGTAAAGAAAGTCATTTCACTTTGTCAAGCCTGTAATGGCTTTGCTCAATATGTTATTTACAAATCCACTAATAAATAAGTTAAAAAAATAATTTTCATATTCCACACTTTTAGTCTAATTAATCGTTTGTAATCATGTTCACTTTTTACATTCTTTTATCAATTCCCTTTTCATTGTAATAACACATTTGGATGATTGTTCTAATATAACAGCTGAGGCAGTGGGTGTCATGGCATCCAGAGGTAATGAGTTCCATCTAAATGCCTTGTGTCTGTCCTCAAAATATTGCCATGTATTACACTTTATATGGAAATGCAATAAAATTCATATCATTAGATAATCAATAATTCTATTTATTATTTGGCTTAGTATGTGGTAAACCTATCTATATAGCCTTGGCACTCAATGTGTTAAACACCATTTTACTAAAAAACGCTCCAAATTTTTCAAGGGAAATTACCAAGCAAAAATTTAAGAAAATGTCAAAAAAATGTAGTTTGGGTAGTGATAGAAGTTGTCTGGCAAGGGCATGTGGCATTCGAATAGCCAGCCGAGACCAGAGAAAACAAATACAGGAAAGTCTGTGCCATTCTACAGTACCACCAGTTTTATTAATCATATGCTGTTACAAGAAGCTTTAATTGAAAATATTTCCATTTACATTTTCAGATAATCTTTAGAAATAGCATTACTTTCAGAAACTGAATTACACAATCAGCTTATTTTTTCAAAAAAAATGTACATGTACTTTTCACTATCTTTAATTTTGTATTTTTGAATTGTCTGTTCCTTTGACACTTTTGATAGAACGAAGCTCTAGCCGAAAAGGACAAAAGCACCATAGTTTTTACAGTGCTTTATTAAATATGAGGAGAAAATGTAATGAACAAATTTGGAGGTTTCCGAGAAAAAAATGTTTGTTGTAAATTACGCAAAATCTATTGCAAAGTATGGTACATACGACCTTTTGACCCATACTTGACCTTTTTTAAAAAGCTAATTTTGTATAACATACTTTGAAGCAAACATTTTTTGTTCAATTTTGTCATTTAAAAATGTTAAAAGATACTAAGATCTAAGCCATTTTCTTAAACGTCCTTCTCACTATTCATCTAAATTTAAAAAAAAAGAAAATAAAGAAAAAAAGTGGTTTCATGTTAAGTACCCTCCAAAATCAAAATATCCCTTCCTATCAAATCCACAAGTTTATTCCAATCAATTGGGGAATATCAATATTGAAGAAAACCACCTGAACAGTTTAGGTGCTAGTGTTGACCACAGATGGATGTATGCCATCAACCAACATTCCAGTATTAAGAACCAACAAAACAGATTCTGGCTACATGTTACAGAATTTGTCTTAATAGGATTTAACCAGTTTTGTTACAAGAACCCAGCAATAAGGTTTTTGCTGGTGAAATTTTAAGTGTTTTCTGGCACAAGATTACATAACTCTTCATACAAATTCATACGGTGAGAAATTAAAATTATCTTCCAAACATGTAACTAATCTACAACACTTTACATCAAAGAAGGTACTCAGTGAAATACACGTCTGCACCCAAAGGTAATGCAAATTAAATGTAAAATAGAAATATTGAAAACTATGAGAACCCTTATATTTGATTATGCATATAAAGTCTAGGTCTACATCCAGCTGGAATGATTGAATTTGTATGCCAATGTCCCCAAGTTTTGCTCTATCTGTAAAACAATGCAGTTAAGAACATTAAACTAATTTTTTATGCTTTTACAGGTAAGCATTTCAGTAATTCTACAACAGCTCTTTAGAGTAGTTTTTTTAAATTAATCCAATTATGTGTTTTATTATGTTGGACTATATTTTTTCAAATGTTGAACTAAAGCAGGTCTACTTATTTTAACAATTTCATGGCAGGTAAAGATAAAGGAAATAAAAACAATCGCAATTTTGAAGTTTTTTTAAATATCAGTTTTACTTTATTTCTAATAAAGTTAGAGGCATAATTGCCAACAAGTACTTCACAATTGTGTGTAATATAGGTGTGTAATTTACTTCGGTAGACAAGACAACCTTCACTGTCCGATGATACCATCCTGAAACAAAAAAATAAATATATATTATTTGAACATCACTGGGCAAAATAACCACTAATATAACTGGTCTATCAGCAACGAGGAATGCTTAAAATTGTCCTCAAAATAATTCAGCAGCCTAGATTGATCATCATTGCATCTAATGAGAATGAACATGTAAACATTAAAAAATTACTTACCAAATTATTGTCAAGCTGGTTGAAACCGATATATCACCTGCAATACAAAATTTTGTAAATCAATCACTGAGTCACAATGCATTAAAACAACCATTTCTTAAGAGTGAATTTTTTTTTATAATTTTTGCATCTTCATGTACAAATGGGCCGTATATACCACAAATGATATATACCAAAAGACTCCTGCAATCCCCCCCATTGAAAATAAATTCTAACAATTGAGAATAAAAAATAATTTTAGTTTAAGAAATGTGCAGGGCATGGTTTGTCCTAAGTTCACTGCCCAATGGGCTCCCAAAGGTTTATGGAATATGCCCAGCCTCCAGCAACCCCAGCTGTACCAGAGGATAGCTTGGGGAATGGCATCATTTCAAAGTAATTATTGCAAATCAAAAATTTGGAAATTCTAATTCAGTGCCTGCAATCAGATTGAAATTTCCTATTTTACAATACAGGTCAACTTCTCACTCAAGGATGCCATATTCATACACTATTCTATTGCAGTGTTCTCCACACGACTATTCTGCAATATTGACAATTCTGCCCCTGGTAGTATCAGCTATTGACAGATTCATCCAATCAGGAGCTTTAACATTGCTAGTGATGTTCAAGCTCCAGATTGAATGAAATCATCAACAGCTGATACCTACCACAGGCGAGTTGTGGAGAGGGAGAGGGGGAGAGAGAGAGAGAGAGAGAGAGGAAAAAATCACTTAAAAAAATGTAATTTTAACAAAATTATTTGGTGTACAGTAATTTATCAGTTACACAAGTTATGCATAAAATTTTCCTCTTCCAAGACAATTCTACACTGTATTCAAAATTTATTTCACACATGTTCTAAACAATATTGCTATAAACAAGTAGTCTGCTCATTTAACTATTAGGAGAATAATGGTATTTTGGGCAACCCATGAAAAGTTATGTTCCATAACCAATAAGAACTGAATAAATATACTCACTAAATTTAATTCCTTTCACAACACCATTCTGCAGAACACCAAGCATCTGAAAAGATCAACCAATTTAAAACCACAGCATATTTCCAATAACTAAAAAAATTTTTTTATTAATATCAGAAAAGAAAAAAATTCTTCAAGAATATTAAGAATCCTTTTGGCAAAAAGCATCATTTGAAGAGGAGTAAACAATAAAATAAATTATTTACTATAATTATATTAATGCAATTTGAAAGAGCTTTCTAATTTGAACAAGTCATTGAAGAACTTACCATTATTTTCATATCTTCACAGATTACACCTTTTCCAAATATTTGACATTTATTCAATGCCTAACTTCACATGAAGCAACACTGATGGTCTTTCTGGAAAAATTATTTCAACTTCAGTTCCGAAGCTAATCTTTTTACAGAAACTACAATACTTAAAAAGGTACATCAGATAAATATATAATCACAAGAATCTCAGAAACTCTAGTCTGGTTGAAGTTGATTATCATCATGTTAATTATGTCCTTATAAAACTTAATTTGATAACCATTTTGAGGAGACCAAAAAAATTACCAACCATTCTCGAGAGAAATTTAACCTTTATCTCAGAAACTTGTCAATGCTAAATTTGAAGAAACTTGGAGTTCCAACATTAATGAATAAAAATATTTTGAATTCGGTAAAGCAGTTAATAAATGAATATTTCTCAAAAAATTATGCACAAAACTATAACTATCCTCTTGAAACAATAATCCACTGCTAATACACATTTCATATTTTGACATTGGATTTCTGAAATAAACGATTCAAAGAGATGTTTCAAAATATTTTACAACCATTTGGCATTCAAACCATAGCATATGAAAATATCAGCCGATTTAAAACCATGACATACTTCCACTTGCTAAGAACTCTTTCTTAGCAATATCAGAAGGGAAAAAAAAATATTCTTTTGGCAAAAAAGGACCGTGAAGGAGAGTAAATTATCAATTCTTTGCTATAAATATATTAATGCAATTTTAGAGAGGCCTTTCTAATCTGAATAGCCATTAAGGAACTTACCATAAGTTTTTTATGTTCACAGCACGCTTTCCATCGTAACTTCTCAACCAGCATAGATCATGGCTTAGATAAACAATCCAGCAGGAAGCCCTTGCTCAAGCTGAAAATAAGTTTTAACATCAGTTCCTCAGCCAAGAATCAAGATAGTTTTAAAATTTGCTTCCTATGTATCAGAATGCCAAACTCATCAATTAAATTCAGTTTCTAACCATAAACTGAAGAATAATGATCATCACAAATTTTAGACTTGGTTCAGCAATGTTTAAAAAGCCAATGAATATAGAAATGAAAAAACAGATTCTCTGAAGCATCTCTAACCAAACCAAGCTAGCGAACGTGCATGTTGATTTGACATAGTCTGCTAGGTGCTACATGCCAGTGCCAACATGTCAAACCTCACTCCCTTCTGCACTAATCCAGGACTCCCATTCAAATACCCCTTCCTATTTAATTTGATCCATGCTTCAAATTATCAAAACAAGGGATCCAGCAGTGTTGCTAATATTTGCTACTTATACAACCGGTTCTGTGTTATACTTTGATTTTAATTTTATTTAGAATGTAGGATCTGATCATTACTGAAGTTCTTTAACATTAAGGAGCAGTACCATCATCTATTTTCATAGATTACTTTAAAGCATTTATTATTCATTGTACCAAATCATAAGTTGTTTTTTATTAATTGAAAATAGCACACAGTATTATTGAAACTCCTGTCTTACTTCCCACACCCCATACTGCGAGAGATCTGGAGAACCATTAGTGATATAGCGTTGGGGATCCCCACAATAAGAACTATACATAGCTTTCTCTCTACACAGCTCTACAGAAAATTTGGAGACGATGTTGGCAATTTATTCTCACCTGAAATGTGCCTCCAATTTCACTTCAGGCATTTAGGGGAGAGGAGCAGCACGTATGGAACTTACAGGAGCTAACAGCAACCTGAAACCAAAATTATTCTTAATTTCCATTCAATTAAAACATTCAATACGCAAACTATTACTCAACTGAACCTCTTAACCCTGCATCATAGTGTAAACAGACTAAACTGGTGAGCTAGTCCAGTGCACTGATTTTAGTTTGCCAACAATGGTGTTAAGAAACACATTGAAAGTGGCATACAGTGACCAAAAACAATGAAAGGGTAATTAAAATAAAACTTGCAACACTTTTCATTTCAACGACTACTATCATAATTTTGATATTGGGATGCATTTAAAATTCCATTAATATTGTGACTCAAAACTGCTGCCTAAATCTCAGTGGTTGAAGTTTGATACGACCTTGCACTAATAATTCTTTATAAACTTACCCCCAATAAAGCATTATGAAGAATGGCAACAATAGTGGTTCTAGAATGTTCTGTTAAATATGCTATAATGAACCTTCAAATTTTGATTTTCTTCCAAACATATTTAATTTGCCTTTCATCCTCAATTCTCTGAGGTATCCGAGCAAATTTTCCAGGCAGGACAGCAAGAAAAAAATTTAACACCATAGAATTGTTTCAAATTCCACCTGCATGCCTATATTTTCATTCAATTATTACAATATATATCATCAATGATTTACACATTACATCTGTTTACTATATAACTAGAGGGCAACATTTACAAATCCATAAGACAGGCACAAACTTTATATTTCTATTCTAATGAATAGTGTACAAGTTTTTAATGTTTTGTTCTCTGCTACTGTAAACACCAATATCTGTCAAAAAAAATTGGGAGATATCGATGTTAATTTATATAGTCCGTTTTGCGAAACTTCAAATGCATTAATACACTGAAGTGCTCATATGGACACGTTATACATTTTTGTAACAACTTTGAAGAAACTCTACAGGACATTACATTGCAAAAAACTGAAAGAAACCCCTTTGCCACAAACCACAAGTTTGGTTTAACATTTTCATTGAAAAGAATGTGCAGGGCATGGTTTGTCCTAAGTTCACTGCCCAATGGGCTCCCAAAGGTTTATGGAATATGCCCAGCCTCCGCACACCTTGTGGGGCAGAGATTCTCTTTGATGCTGCTGATGGAATAGACTGCCACACGCAGCTCCAGACAGCAACCCCAGCCGTACCAGAGGATAGCTTAGGGAATGGCATCATTTCGAAGTAATTATTGCAACAATTTAGTGCACAATTTCACCCAACACTTACACAAGTTATATGCAGGGCAACTACCTAATTCAGAATTTTCATGGGACTGCCAACTGTTGCTACATCAAAAACGGACATTTTTAATTTGATAATTCTGTCTCCCACCTACATAACAATACACAGTCTAACCCTTAGAAATTTTAAAACTACTCTTAGAGCAACATTTTTAAAGTACACAAAATAAAACTGCAAAACTACTAAGGATTTGAAACTACATATACTTTACATTTTAAAGAAAGCTATGGGCATGGTCTGCCACCAAGGCATACATCCATTTGCTGTAATTTTGAGACTCCAAGGATTTTTAAACTAAAAAAATTCTAAAAGCAAACTAATATAGCTTACAGAATGGCAAGAATTAAAATGGACAAGCTATTAAAATATGACAAAGTAGGACACACTGCAGGCAGGGGGCCCCTAAATACTCTACGTGTTCAGATAGAAATGAATAAAACTAATGTATAGGTGATATTCATGGTTCGCCCTTCATATGCTTTGTCCGCGCCACATTATAATACTAATTTACTTTCAAAAGCAAATTTTCTCGCTTCACTCGCCCGGATCCAAGTCACAGCAAGGCTCAGGCCCTAGTGTTCACTAAAAACAGAGTTGATCCACTGTAACTATCAATTCACTATTATAAGGAATCACTTTCCAAGAAAGCCTCCAGAATTCAAACTGCTGCAAAGTTAACACTACAGCAGAGCAAAGTGCTACCTTAAACGACATCCTAAATTGTACTGTGTACAATACTTCAGCCAAAATGACACCTGCAAATTAAGGCTTAAATCTTTAGCGTTGGGAACTATGCAAAAACCAAATTGTTAAATAATGTTTTTACACATTTCTGAAATACACTAAACTTACATCACTAACTCCATAATTTTGTAGTCCAGCACACAAGGCACAGCATCTGTAAAAAAGTGTATATACTTCAATATTGACAATTCATTGTTCACACAAATAAGAAATTCTTAGCATTAATGTCAGAAAAAATTTCATCAAGAACATTTATGAATCCTTTTGGCTATCGAATGTATCATCATGTACAAGGAGCTATCATGAAATTTGTGTAATTCCCAATTTATATTATTAGCTAGAATCCCCAAAACCAACAAAGCAGACTTACATTATTAATCAAGCAACATGTCTGTCTGATTAAACTTTACTGTTCATGGTCATTATGATTTAGAACCTAAACTTCCACATGACTTCAAATTTTTGCATTCTTTCTGTAAGACCAACTTACCTCATTCCATAAGACTAGTCCAACATATCAGGCATGGCATCTGAAAAGATCATCACATTTCAATATTGATTCATTATTTACACACAAAAAGGATTCTCAATATCAATGTCAGGATAAAATATCATCAAGAACAATCAGTATCCTTTTGGCTCTGATGTATCATCATATAAAAGGAAACTTGAAATAAATTTGCATCTGTAAAATGCACAATTTAATTCTTAGCTAGGACTTCCTCAAAATATTTGAAATTATTAAATTATTGTGGGCTCTTGAATTTAAAACAATTTCAGGATTTACTTTACATACACCTTGATTTTTAATAATGTAGCACAGGATGTTTATCAGCTGTTACAGTTCTCCTTTTCATTGAAATTCTTGATTTTAAAATGGCAAAATTCAAAATTTGTTGTCTTCTCAAAAGTACAATTATGATGACGAATTATTTCTTAATGAAATGTATTCACACAAAAAAGAACCTTCAAAGACCAAGTACAATTTTTCAAAAACTGAAGTTAGAATGAAACTTTGCAACTATTGAATTTTAGTGCAGTAAAGTAACTGGGGCTAGCAGGGGGTGGGGGTGGAATGCTATGCAATTATAGTCAGCTATTTTGATGTGACAAAACACATTAAAATATATATATATAAATATATATATATATATATATATAAATATATATATATATATATATATATAAATATATATATATATATATATATAAATATATATATATATATATATATATATATAAATATATATATATATATATATAAATATAAATATATATATATATATATATATAAATATATATATATATATAAATATATATATATATATAAATATATATATATATAAATATATATATATATAAATATATATATATATATAAATATATATATATATAAATATATATATATATAAATATATATATATATAAATATATATATATATAAATATATATATATATAAATATATATATATATATATATATATATATATATTTAACCCTGTACCACAGTTTATACATACAATGTTCAGTTTCATGATCCTCTCAAAAGTTTGAGCGAACGATCCTCCTTCAAATTCCACTCTCCCCCTCCAACTTCCCAGAAACACCCTATAGCATTAATTTTCAAAGGGTTTACAGTATTAAGATTGCTAAATTAACTTACCTTTCCAATTTTATGCGACTCTACACATAAATGAGGCCCCCAAACCTGTGAACAAAGTAGAAACAGGAATTCAATACATATCCTTATTTACACTAAACTAGATCCAACACTAAATTCCCATGAACCCTACATCACAAAAACTTCAGCAAATAAGCTCACATGGAATTCTACAGCAATTAACTACCATATTCAGAATTGCACACAGTTTACATTTGGATCCACACATTCACAGAAAAGGGAAAAATCAAAGCTTCATGTAAGAGTAATTAATTGCAAATCAGCAATTGCACACATTTATGCTGTGCGGGGCATGGTTTGTCCTAAGTTCACTGCCCAATGGGCTCCCAAAGGTTTATGGAATATGCCCAGCCTCCGCACACCTTGTGGGGCAGAGATTCTCTTTGATGCTGCTGATGGAATAGACTGCCACACGCAGCTCCAGACAGCAACCCCAGCCGTACCAGAGTATAGCTTAGGGAATGGCATCAATAATACAAAACCTGCATTTTTAATTACAATTTTAAGGTACAATAATTCCCTAAATCACTACTGTACTTCTCGGTGTAAGTCATTTCGAAATACTTAAGGTGCACTCTCGAGTTCAAAGCCAATAAACCACACTAGCTTGGAAATAGTTTAGAAGAGAAATTCCACAAATCAACGTCCATTATTATACACTACATAATGCACTTGATAAAACGTCCCGTATAGATTCTAAAAAAGATAGTAAGAGCAGGAGACTTGAACGAAGGTTGCACGGTTCATACTAGATATCAACACGGTTTAGAATTTACATTTGTCTTTGCTTTTAACACAATCCCGTGAGTTAGTTTACACCCACGAGGGCTAGTATATTCTTAATATATATACGAAATAGATTATCCCGCGTCCGAAGAAATGCGATTTTAACGAAGCACCACGTGGCCACCAACTTCCACGTAGCCGATAACAGAAATTCAAACATAAATTGCTTCCGAATCCTGTAGTAAACTGAAATCTATAGAAACATACTTACCAAAGCAAAATGTGAAGACATCAACGACATTTTTGATCTCTGCAAGGATCGTAACAGGCACAACGGCAGCTACCGTCTCAATCGGCGCACTACATTCCGCCATCATCTCTTCAAGAACACCAACCGCTAAATGAGGCCTAATACAGCACTGCAGCGAGTTTTATGAACTTACTACCAACATTCCTAACTGAACTACCTAAGTGTTTCGCGCTATTTATTTACATTTGAATTCATAGAACTAACATTTTATAAATAAAATATAAACTTTTTTAAAAAAAATATAGTATTTTCGAAAAAACGATAGTGATTATAATGCTACAAATAGGGGAAACAATTTTAATATGCCATTGTGAAAATTCCACATGAATTTAAATAAAATGTTGCATGTCGAAAGTTATCCTTCCAATTCCTCTTTACATTTTGAATTATTATTGACCATTAAGCCACATTACACAATAAACCAGCGATAAGTATGTGAAATTGTTTTGTCATATTTTTTCAGATGAACCTTTTTTCATTCAAATATTGGTATAATCGCATCTGCTTTTGAACTGTAACCTCCTTGACCTGTAAAGACATCCTCGACTATGTATTTATTTATAATATTTATAATATTTATTTATGTTGTGCATGAAAGGTCGAAGAAAGACATCGTCACAAAACTCACTATGCTTTTTTAACCTTCCTAAAAGTGATACGTATTAAGAAAATATCAACACTAATCTCTATAATATTTCTGGAAAGACAATATTATACACAAAAGGCGGTTCAAGGGTATATTTAGTTCCCTTAGTTCATTAGTATTTATCCAAACTTTCAAATGGGTACATTTTATCATATAACGTGGAACGGCTTAGTGCGTTCAAAGATGAGAACGAAATAACTTTTTTTTGTTGTTGTTGTCTTTCTACAACTTCAATA
Organism: Gryllus longicercus; assembly: GCA_038098605.1. Lineage (NCBI taxonomy): Eukaryota > Metazoa > Arthropoda > Insecta > Orthoptera > Gryllidae > Gryllus > Gryllus longicercus. Next base: position 1,036,112 of record JAZDUA010000119.1, on the reverse strand, counting down.
TTGAAGATACAGAGATTTATAAAATACCTTAATAAAATTTGTTCTTTTAAATTATGGGTGGATTTTTAAGACGATGTCTGAGCGGCGGTTTGGAAACTACGGTTTGAAGCCACGGCTTGGGTAGCAAAATAGAGTGATAAAACGATGATTCAACGAAGTCTGGTGGGACCGCGGTCTCAAGCCGCGGGTCCGAAAAATCGGTTTGGCAAAATTGCCTTGGCGAGTGCGAACGGCGGTCGTCGTGTGTTCTATATACACTCTGGGTCTTGCAGCAGAAACCACTACAAAGTTCGCGCCAAAGTAGTGGATGTACAGCTGATATCGAAGGTATGTATTGTATTTCAATTCTTACTTTGCATGATAATGTAACGAAGGACTTGAAATACACTTTTATAAACTAATTACAAAGCTATGCCAAAGATTCGTTCTATATAATTACAGATGGCTCGCTATGAAAAACACGAAAGGGTGATTCTGGCAGAAATTTGCCAAAAATACCCAGTTTTGACGAAGAAATCGTACACAGGTGATGTGATTAGCGAGAAGAAACAAACCTGGATTAAAATATGCGAAGAATTTAACGCGTCAAATCCAGGCAAACCTGCGCGTGATTGTGGACAACTTCGGAGTAAGCTTTTATGGCCATGTTCCATTTTTAGGAAATGTATAATAGTTTTGTATCATTTTGTGATTGTGGACAACTTCAGAATAAGCTTTTGTGACTAAATTCCATTTTTAGAAAATGTATAATCTCTAGTTCGTGAATGATATTTTGTTGCACCATTCCAAATGGGGTATGCATAAGAGTATTTTGTAGTTGCTCTAGTTTTCTTAAAAAGGGAAATATCTACTTTCAAATATCAGGACTAGTTAAAAACTTGATTCTGAGAGAAAACGCTTTAGAAATGAATATTGCTATATATAATGTTCATTAAAGCAATGTCATTACTTGCATTGTTATTACTTACATGTTATTTTGTAACAATGAAAAGTTTATCTATTTATATGATGTGATTGGTCTGGTGGATTGGGTTCAATTAAAATTTTTAAAAGATAAACTGCAAATGTTTGTATAATTGTTAAAATTAGTGCAATTTTAGATGTATCTAAACCTCATCTACCCCAAACTAATTTCCCTTGAGGGCTCTCTTGAAGTTTCCTTCTGAGGTGATGCAATTGTTTTTTTCCATAAGATTTGAACTGATACAGGTGGATGGTAATACATGTTAAAATTATTTGTTCTGCAATGTTCACTTGGATATTACTAATAATTATTTGCAGTTTGATATATTTTACTTTTATAAAGTTGTATTTTATGTGAACATTTGTTTTTGTTTAGGCCTCTGGAAGCGTTTGAAAGATGGGGCAAAAAAAGCCCTTGATGCTTCAAAGAATGAGGCCAGAGGCACTGGAGGAAGTCCATCACAAACAAAATGTATGGATACAGCTGAAGAAATTGTGGCAGGAATACTAGGAGCATCATTTGAACCATTAGAAGTGGTGTATGATGATGATGCCATTGTATTCCAGGTATTATTTCTCTTTGCCATTTGTTATTGCAATGTTAGAGAATATGTATGTGACTTATACTATATTTTGAAAAAGTGGAAGTTTTTAATTGCTTTATTTCATTTGTAGAAAGTTCCTGGAGTACTACATATTCCCACAATTATTGAAAATAATGGTGGGAATATAAATGGCAGTCAGGAGAAAGATGTCATGGAAAAAAATGATGTTCCTAGTTCTTCTGCCACATTTTCTATGCCTGTAACCCAGAAAAAGGCATCAGAAGTAAAAAAGTAAGAGGATAATTTATTGCTGACATATTTGAAATAATACTGTTCTGAGTAGTTATTTCCTTACATTTCCAAAAAATAGTTGATGCATTTTGTTTAATTTATAAGCAATGATTTGTAGGTTTGTTTGTTTAATTTTTTAAAATATTTCATAAAAATTTGTCCTTTGAACAATTACAATAACTTGATAGAATATGATGAGAAACATAATAAGTAATCTCTAAACATACTTCTGACATACAAGTAGTATTTTTGTTGTAGTATTTGCTTTTTACATACATTAGTCGTATTAATTTTTGGATCATAATGATTTTTAAAACTGTACAAAAGTTATAAATGAAAAATAACACATGAAAATTTACACTATAAATAAAAATATGTAGAGAGAGCATATAACTATAGAGGATATAAGAGATGTTGTGAGTAACGTGATCAAGTTCATGCATATTTGATCATTTATAATGAACCAAGGTGTATTTAACATTTTTAGTAAATGTTTATTTTGTATAACTTCTAAATCTTTAAAGAAAATATTTTTGATTGTTCTTTATTTTCCAATTATACCAAGCAACAATATTGAAATCATCCTTTAAATTATAATGACCCCTTATAATGTTAGAATAAGAAGTAAATAAAGATGTATCATCTGTAAAGACTGCTATTTGTGAATTAATGAAATGAGCTTTAAATTTAGATTTCAAATCATTGACAAAAATGGTTAATATTTCTTTTTCTCCAGGAAAAAAAATTATGAAGATGAACTATTAAAAATGGCAAAACTGGAGCACATGGCCAAAATGGAACAACATGCAGTAAAATTACAAACACTCAAAATAAAGAAAAAAATAGCCTTTCTAGAATTTAAAAAACAAAACCGTTATAATATTAAAAGCAATAAAAAACATTAATTTCTCTATTTTGTTTTTATTTATACATATTTATGAAAAATGGGTTTGAATGAAGTGAGTTCTCCATGTAAGTCCCAAAACATTGTCTGCTTGATCTGGCACAGCTTCAGCTTCCTCCTCTGCAGTTTCATCATTAATTTTTTTCTTTTTGTTCAATTGCAATATTGTGTAGAATTGCTGTAGCTACTATTATTTTCAGACTTTTATCTAATTTTGTCCTTAGAGTATAGTGTAGACGGAAAACGTTTTTTCCAACAGCCAAATAATTTTCAAGAAGATTCCTAGCTCTTTTGTGAGCTGCATTGTAACGTCTCTGGGCATTGTTTATCTCATTGAGCACAGGAGTTAATTGGTAATGTGCATATGGGTATCCGCTATCGTCAATTAGGTGGCCAGAATACATTCCACACTCCATAGCATCTTATATGGCAATTTCTTAAAATTCTACTGTCATATGTGAGCCCTGGCCACCTTGCCACAATTTTTGTTATTTTCATATCAGGATCACTAATAACCTGACAATCAAATAAAATATTTTCCTTTTGTAGATTTCTGCATTCTCTTTGCAAGCGTACACAATTCTTATGTGAGTGCAGTCAATGGCACCCAATACACCTGGAAAATTGTCTCTGGATAGCTGAGCAAAATGTTTAATTGAGTGTTTTTGTCTATTTGGAAAATAGAGGTATTTTTGCTCCCAAGAGCATATCTCACAATCAGACACAAGTTTCACTAAACAGCACACCATTCTCTCATGAATTCCCTTCAAGTCACCCACTACGATGTGGAAGGCTCCTGTGGCGTAAAATCGTGAACAAAGAAAACTTATTTTAAGACGCGTTTATTTCTCTTTTAAAGATAACTTTATTTTCAATTCAGAGGTGGATTTGAAAATTAATACACTTCACTACATAATAATTAATGAAAATGTAAACTTCCTCTAGTGAAGATTTACAAGCAAGGATATTCAATTTCTTAACCTTAGAACCACCAAAAAGTTGAATTATCACGGGTAAATCCGATCCTCTTCCATACATAGGATTGAGGTTAGGTCGTAACATTTCAGCCAAATAAATTAGTTTCTTTCGAAAAGCGAAATCGCGATTGTTGCATTCTTCTAAGGGATTGCTGCGAATCCGCAACGCTCTAGTTCTCCGGTTCAGTGTTCTGAACCGCTGAACATTGGCTCGAAATCCAGCCATACGTCTAAAGTACTCCATTTTGAAATATTGGGTGAATGAGCTATAGCTTCACCCTTCGCCGAAGTCTGGAATTTTCAAGCCGCGGCCTCGAAACTTCGCCAAACCCCCGTCTTATCAAGCGAAACTGCGGTTTCGAGCCTTGGCGCAAAGAAACCGCGGCTCAGACCTCGTCTTAAAAAATGTTTATGGAAAATTTTTGTGGAAGATTTGAGCAATGTTCGCGTATTTTGGGGTGCATGGTGACAAATTTTAAAAATTACATGAATTACATTACATTTTTTTCCAAAAAACAAGTCCAGTTTTTAAATTTTATACAGTTGAACTTATAATTTATATAAATGCCAAAATCACAGTCTTCAACGTTTCGGGACTTACTGTACACATTCTTCAGATGCGATACAATTAAAATTCGACTTGCTTACTAAACACATATGATTTCATAGAATTTTCAGTACCAGCAGCGTGTAAGCTACCCTTAGGACCAGTTTCACCGGTGTCTGATAGTCTATCCAGAAGTTATCTTCTTGATATGTTGAAATTTTGTTTTTTTACGAGTACCTGATAATTCTATCCGGTAAATAATCTGGAAGTTGGAGAGGCTGTTAAATGTTTATCCGGTAGATAACGTCAAAATAACGGAATTTGTGTGTGAACTTGCTGTGATTTTCAAGGAATAACTATGATATTCCTTGATGATAGACGACGAATTCTTCGATGGTTTAGAACGTTCGCTCAGACACGTCGGCCAGAATACTTTGAGATCCCTGACGAAGAAGAATTCAAATCCCGTTTCAGGATAAGGAAGCGTAAGTTAGCAAAGCTATGTCTTTGATAGAACAGAAAATAAAAGATTTGTGAATACCAACTTATATTTCTGCAATGTCCTAGTAAAGTCATTAAAAAAACCTGTCAAAGTCCTGTTAAATTCATTTTGTGCCAAAATAATAAAATGTATACTTTGTGATTTGTTATCAATTCTGAGGCATCACCAATGAACCGACTTCTCACACTGCGTTATTTTCCAACGGGATCATGTTTTATCGTAAATTGAGACTTCATTGTGATGAGTAATTTACTGCTTCAAGTGTAGTGAGTTCGTGAACCTTCCTAGGAATATAGAAATCACCCAAGAAGATTTTTATGAAATTGCTAGATTTTCTAGAGATCTCGCAGCAATAGATTGCATGTAGTATGTTCCCATATAATCACCTGGTATTCTGTAACATATATTTCGTCGATGTTTAAGAGAAGTGGCATCTCAAAAATATCATTTGCAGGAAAATGGTTTCATGCTGAGCAGACCCAATTTTATTGTTCTACTCCATATAGTGACTATCTTGTGAACTATCTTTATGAAATGTTTCTTAATAAATTAATTAAACACAAGTATCCTTTTCTTTTTTAACAATTAATGATGTCTTTTTCTTCAAAAGATTTCTTTATTGTCCAACACACCGATTCGATGTGTCAATTACACTTATCAACATATATTAGATAGGTCTAATTGACATGATCCGTCTGAAAAATAAATGTCAACAAATTTTGAAGTGAATAAAAAAAGTGAATAAAAGTTACGTAGAACTAAGAAATGGAAATGTATTAAAAATGTATAAGTGAAAAAAAATATATAAGTAGTACGTAGAAAATATAAAAGCAGACGGGAGAAAACTTGCCAAAACATGTTAAATTAAGCAGATATTTTTACAAAAAATTTAAATATATAAAATCTTTTATAAAAAAATTCCATCTTGAGAACATAGATATAAATCCTCACTTTAAGGAGAGAGGCAAGTATGAAAAGAAAGAGCAGATCAACACACACACACACACACACACACACACACACACACACACACACACACACACACACATATATATATATATATATATATATATATATATATATATATATATACATATTGTAACCCAACGAGTCCTATGGCTGGAACGGGAACGGGAATTTCAACAATAATCGACATAACATTTGTATTAATAAACATTTACTCACTAAAATGATGATGGTGATGATTTACATTAATTACAATAATAAGAAAACGATCGTTTCTTTTATTAGAACATTAGCCATCTATTAAATTAATTACAAAAAAACAATGGGTCGTCATAAATACTTGTGCTGAAGGCATCCTCCCCCCCCCCGCTCCGCTCAGCAAGTGTTCGACCGCATTTATGCGGGAGCTAAGGGGATTATTACCCTCGTTTTCTGTCGGCGGGTATACAGCACGCCCGGTGGTGGAGTCGTCGGCCTGCGTCTTCTGGAGCGCGCCGCCCCTTTCCAGGCAGAGGCGGTGAACACAGGGGCTCCCAGCGTGGCCGTCTGAGGTCGCCGCGCTTTCTAGGGTCCACAACTTCAACCATCGTCACCAACCTCAGGCAGCAACGGTGCTCATCGGCGATGATTGATTGGGAGCCAATCAACTTCCGTATCAGCAGTCGCGGACGATAGTCATAACGCGGTACATTGACTTAGGCGCGAGACTGCATCCCTTTTCGCCTGAATTTCTGACAGAGTGCGCGAGGGGTCAACTTCCCTCCACAAGAGGCTTCGAATGCTACGTGAGGTCAAGTGAGCAAGCGAAGTGAAGTTAATAACTTGAGTTTCAGTCAATGCATAACTGAACTCAAGTGAATACTCGGAGCCAAGTTAAAAAAAAATCAAGTGACTACTCGTAGCCGTGTCACGAAATCGAATGGTTACTCATGGCCGAGCTAAGAACTCCAACGACCACTCGTGGCCGAGTCAAGAAAACAAGTCGAATCGAGTGCTCGTGGCCGAACTATCAAATCGAATGACTACAGAGCGGCGGCCTGGTAACAACAAACCTCGGTACCCCCTCCCTCAAACAGCGTGTATCCTCCCGATACGCGGGGTTGAATTTCGTGAAGCAGGGTGGAGGTGTGTGTCTAACAAATCACACGGGAACCCTTTTCTCAACGGCCAGAATGTCTGTTGCTGTTATAAAAAAACTTCGGGCCTGTTTACTTCGGATCCGCACGTGCGCCGCTGACCGTTGGGTCGTAAATTTGTCTCCCGAGAGGGCGCAATTAGCGTTGGGGTTCATTTTACGAGCGGTCGCGTGGGTGAATAGGGGGCACCCACTTGACATTTCGCAAGGACCCGGCTGCCGACAGACCCTCCTTCGGCACCGCGCGGGGATGTCCTGCCATAAAATCTCATGCAACCCCTCGCCTCAATAGCCGAACGCTCGCGGGTACCTACGACCCCCTTTCGCAGCTGCGTCGCGGACGCCCGCTTTTTTTCCCTTCTTTTTTTCATGGAAATTTTTCAGCGCACGAGCTTGTACCGTTACAATATATAAACATTATTTTGAATAGACAATCACGAAAGAAAGTAAAAAGGAATAATCAGAGGTGGAAGGAACTGATGTAAACGCACAATAATCTTACTGGTAGATCGAGGCCGCACACGTAGAAATGTAATTAATGGGCGCCAAGCATATACGAACCTGCAATCCAGAAACATTGGGAAATATTCATTCGCGAATCGAACTATTAAAGACTAAAACGATTTGCCTGTGACAATCCTCAAAGCCTGAGCAAATTCAAAAATAAATTAGTTTCTTGAATGTTGACATGTGTTATTATTATTATTATTATTATTATTATTATTATTATTATTATTATTATTGTAAACTTAATTGCAGAATTAGTAATAAATCTAAATCCGGCTCCTGCGTTGCGAATCTCCAGGGTGGGCTGCTTTAGTTAGAAGGGATGCAAATGCTCGTGAAATGATAGGCTTATGGTTGTAATGAAAGTGTTATTCGTCAGTGTCGGGAACACGTTTATTTAATATGAAATTAATTTTTACGCGCTAGGGTTACCATTCATCAAATCAAACACCCTCTGATCGAAAATAACATTTCCAGGGCCTACAGTAATTGGTCTGGCGTTAACTCACTTTCTAGAATTGCATGCACGCAGATTTCGAAAAGCTTTTTTGAAAGTTGTTTAAAGGAACTGCCACTCACAAATCCAATAATGTATACTAATCACCGGAAATCTGAATACTATCGGCGTGAGAGATATTTTTAAAAAATTGCATTAGTGTAATTTTTTTTAAAAAAAATTGCATTAGTGTAATTTTTTTTAAAAAAAATTGCATTAGTGTATTTTTTTTTAAAAAAATAAATAAAAAAGAATACCACAAAATGAATTTTATGTCATCTTAAAAAGCGTATTATCCGAACAAAAATTTTAAATAAAAAATTTGGTACAATTTTTTAGAAAATGGTGTTTGAGTGTTTCTGAAAATGCGGAAATTTGAGCTAATTTTTACAGAATACTGATGAGTTTTTGAGAAACTTTATTTGACATTCTTTATAGCATATGTGATCATCAATGCAATAATATGAACAAACTGCCCCTGAATTTACAGTTCGGAACGTTCAAATAACAATGTGGACCGTCACCTATGTGTTGAACTAATCTAATTAATAACATTCAATAATAATCAATTAAATAATTAACAAAACAGAGTATATAATTGCAGCACAATTAACTTAAAGTATTCATATAAACGAATATTTTCATGTGTATAATAGCGCCTTAATTTGCCCCCCACCCCTCCCAATAAAAGATCCGAAATCCCGCCTCTGACATCAGTTGATGCCCTGTGCCCCCTCTCCCGGTGCAGACTCAAGAGAATAGGAAACAATAGATCGAGATAGTATGTACTATTCCGTAGTATGTCTAGATTTTTTTCCCGAGTACGTTTAAATATCTGTACGTAATATAACGCAGTAAAATAGATGGTAAAGAGGAAGTTATGTTAAATTCAAGAATAGGGACAATAGGAACTCATAGAATCCAAATACTTACTTTTCTCAAAACGCCTATCCACCCGTCTGTAAAGAACCAAGCGCCCAAATCGTTAACAGGATTTTTGTCTAGTAAATTAATACTTCCTGAATGATCTGGATGATATTGCTTCAACTGATATTTTAATTCTTGGGAATACCTTACTTAAAGTTCCTAGAAACAGTTTCGATTTTTTTCAAAATTGGCTCCGAAGTTTCTCTTTAATGTTTTTTCAAATTCAGGAATGTACCCTAATATAAAATTCCCATTCAGAGCCCAACAAACTGGAGGCTGCCACATCAAATGACGGAAATGTAATTTCCCACATTCAGGTTCCAATTATACAATAAAACGTAAGAAATTCATGTAAATTAATTAAAATAAAGTTTAATAAAAATCTATATTTAAATATTGCGTAATCGCTAAAGCCTCACTTTCGGAAGTGGGACTTCACCATCTGAAGGGTCCAAACTGGTAGATTTTATCATGACTGAGAGTAACAATTTTTTGTTTCGTAGCTTAAAATCAAGGATTGGTGACGCAAATACTTGAGATTGTATGGTGCTATACATTTAAGCGTGGCCATTATGTCCTTGTGTGTTAATTGGCAGCATGATAGATGGATCCAAAGGTATGTCTAATCCAAGGTTCACCTCTTGAAGGGAGGTTTCACCTAGTGAAGAAGCTGAATTTTCCAATTGGACACTTTTAGGAATAGGTACATGACGAATGAGAGGTGGAGCACTTCCAATTAGGCCCAATCTGTCATGCTCTGTTTCTTCACGTACTAAATGGGCTCAATTTGGTTGATTAGGTCCTTTCAATAGATGAAGCTGCCCCCGTTCTGGTAGGATCCTTTCTAAAACTGGGACTTTTCCCTTCTGGAGGTTGCTCTGGGGACAATTTACTATCAGAACCCTCACCTACTCTTTCCAAGAAGGCCCCATCAGCTAAATGGAGCTTTCCAAATAAAGAGATTTGATAAGATTGCTTGTTGTAGAAACACTTATATTGTGATTGAAGATGAAAACGTTTTGATAAGTCTTATGTTGTTACTAGAAAAGGAGCTGACAGTATCATAAACATCCTTTTCATTTTATTTGAGAGGTTTTAGGACACAACAACCCATTCTAGAGACAGTTTAAGCACACAGATTTTCAAGGTACATCTATTGGTTAGAAAACTCTTGTTGGGTCATTATTCTCAAGTATCTAACATTATGTGCTCTGAAGGATGTTCTCAATTCTTCAATTCTTTCCTGTCAAAATTAAATGGCAAAAAAGGTGTTAACTAAGTGCACTTATTGAAAGAGCAGTATTTTATTAAAATATAGTTTTATTAGAGTATATTGTTAGTAGCCATTGTTAATATTCCTAGAGTAAAATGACTCTGAAGTGTATTGAAAGTTGCATATATTAGAATTGCATTTAAGTTGAATTGCATTAAAGTTGCATATATATAGAATTTGTTAATAAAGATGTTACCTAAGAGCTTATTGTGAAGCTGCCTGTTGCAGCTGCATAATAATTTTGTTATCTTAATGAATCTAATTTATTAAATTGTGTGCCTTTTGGCTAAATATGGACAGATGATTATGACCCCCCCCCCCCCGTCCATGTATAGATTAACCTTAATTTATACTTGATGTTTTGTTTCTCTCTCACACATTTATTTGTTTATTTTAGCTCTGAAGATTATTCTCAGATTGAACATGTGTAGTTTAGTAATCATCATTTGTTTGAAACTCAATAGGGGCTGCACTTACATACAAATTAAGACTCGAGATATTTTTATTAGAGACCTTATATTATTTACTGTTAAATGTTTTGTGAGTGTTAATAAATTTGGAATACAATTTGCATTAAAGTAAAAATGTCCTCTGTATATTGTAATATTCTTGATTATCCTCAATACTGCTTGCTCCTTCTTCACAATGTTTTATTTACTTCAACTTCAATCATGCATAAACAATTTCTCAGTGAATGTGATTGATTACTGTTGATCAATAGCTCTCAGGACATCTGAACAAAAAAGTAGTATATATTCACATAAGGATGGAGGTACAACAATTTTTGGATCAGGATATTTCAGCCTCTGCAGTGCCCTGCCCACTGCAATGCCTTGTTTGTCTCCGTAGCGCACAAATAATTCCCGGGAATATAGTCTGTTTCTCTTCCTTAAACATTTTCAGGGTGGCCAGTCATTTTCTGAAACAAATTTCCTGACTTTTCCCATTTTTACAGAGCATTATAAAATGTTTCATCAGTATGATTTGTAGAGTATTTCAAACTATTTAAATAAAATATTATAGTAAGCTTGAAACTAGTTTGTCAACTGACTAATTTTGCCTATTGATAAAGTACTAAAACAAAAAACTCAACAAACAGAAATTGAACAAAAAATAATGCTGTACTATCTTGTTTTAGAAATAATATATAGTTGCATAAACATTTCAAAATTTTCCCTGATTTATAATGATTCCACACATTCCCAAATTTTCCCCTGGGGATTCCAGAACAAAATGGTTCTATATGCTTCCAGAGCAGTGGCCACTCTGATTTTGCCTGTTCTTCTCAATATGTGTTTAGGATCCACACTCTAATAGGCTCTTTAGAGGTAACCAATAGTCCCATCTCGGCCTTCCTTTTCATTGTTGAGTAAACCTGCTAAGAGACCTTGAAGCATCTCAGCTAGGCAATATTGGGTAGTGGCTATCTGTCTGGAAGAGAAGCATTCAGGTATACCAAGTGATGCATGGCAGTTGGGTCTGTTCCACAACGTAAGGAGAATCATAGAACTGTACAAATGAATTGTTTATTCCTTGGATACAAATTCGTGCACCATCCAGACAGGAAGGGAATGAAAGTATATTGTTGGAAGGCCAACCAGACCACAATGCACAGGAAATTACCATCCTTACGGAGAGCTCCAATCCATGACTACACATTGTGCGCCATGCCTTAGCAACTGTGACCTTTGGGGACAGTCACAAAATGAGTCATTATGTGACTGTGTGTGACTGAGTGTGTGACTGAGTCTTTATCATTAAGGTATTCGTTAAATGACAATTGCATTTATCTTAATAGTGACAAATACCAAAGGTAAACAGCAGATATTGCTAGATTAATATTTGGAGTTTTAATTTTGTCTTTCACGGTTCCACCTGCTTTATAGGCAGTAGATAAAGTAAACTTGTACTAAACTGTCTCAAAATTGCCAGAAAGGATTAGAGAAACCAAAGTGAAGTGCATCAAGGAAGAGTGATCTCTTCTGGGGCTTAATTTTCCACAAGAAAATTCTGCAGGCACAGTGCAACAGAAATCCAAGTGAGTCTTCTTATGTTTAAAAAAAAAGAAATTACTTTAACTAATGAGGTAGACATATCTTTCTTACTCAGGGGCATAAGACTCTGCCCCGAACTGATCTGACAGTAGTTATATTTTATCTTGTTTTAAGTCACCAATAACTTTTTAGGGTATTGAAGGTCTTATTTGTTTTGGATTATCACTTTGAAAAAGCAATGCTGCAGCTGTCTCATCATCTGATTTCGTTATGTCCTCTTTTTCCATGCTCCTACAAAATGCGACAAGGAACGATGAATCAAAGAAAAGGGTTATGACATCAGACTTTTCACATGGTATACTCACTAGAGAGTGTATTTCTATGATTTTGCATATTTTTGTCCTTTGCTTCAGGGCATAGCTAAGTGAAATTTCTTTATATTGGTGAGAATTGGAAGCTATGTAGATTAATAGTATGTTAGTACATATATGGTCGATTTTTCCTGTTGGTGCATTGTTGTGTAATTATAGGACATATTTTGTTAAAATAGAAATCTCTAAAACGTTCTCCTGTAATCTATTTATTTTTGAACGATCATTGATTAGAAAGAGCTTGTCACAGTTCATGTTCTTTTCCTTTTCTATAGATAATAAAATACTTGTAAAAATGTAGGATATTTCGCAATATATTTTTTAAATCAGCCAGAAACTAGTGGTGCTACAGAATGGCACAGACATTCCCATATTAAGTTTTCTATTTCCTTTGGTCTCTGCTACTTGGATTGCCACATACTCTTACCAACTGCCATATATAAGTACATTTTTTTAAAATTTTCTTAATTTTCCAGTTTCTTAATAGTAGAATGGAAATATTATTTTAAAAACTTTAAAGAACAGTACTACGTTGTCCTAAATGGCAATTGTTTTTGAAAAATTTGGAACTGTCTTTAAGAAACTGGCATTTAAGCACTACTGTATATTTGAAATTTGAAGCTCTTTTCAACAAAAAATGTTTGAGTTTTTGAAAAAGTTTATTTGAAGTACTTTAACTCACAAATGCAGTAGTGAATTGAATTGCTGGAAATGTGCATATCAACAGTGTGAGAGATCTTTCAAAGAATTTATATTTGTGTAATTTATGAAAAAACAAAACAAAAAATACAATGAAATTGACTTTACATCATTTTAAAGAGTGGAATTAGCACTATCCCTTCGAAATGTTTAAAGAAAAAATTCAAAGTCGTTTTTGAGAAAATGGTGTTTGAGCGTTCCTGAAAATGTGGAATTTTGAGCTAGTTTTCAAAGAAGACGGTTGAGTTTCCAACAAACTTTATATGACATCCTACCAAAAGTGTAAAGAAAACATTTGGAGCCATTTTTGAGAAAATTTTGATTTTATATTGCTCGCAATATTGCACGAAAACTACTCAAATTTTTAAACAAATGTACATGACCTTAATAAAAGAACTCACTATGGAAAACAAATTTTATTTGAAGGAAAAATCTCTATCTTCAATTTTGTAGTTGTAGGAATACTCTGAAAATAAATCATACCTTCGAAATTTTCAAAAAATTCCGAGTTCAATGTGAAAATCGGACCTATGCTACTTTTATAAATGTACGTTACTCTATTCTTAAGATATTTAAAGAAAAAATTAGGAGCCATTTTTTAGAAAATTTAGAAAATGACCCTTCATGTAAAGAACCTCCAAATTTTAAAGAATGTTTTTCAAAATCCCAAAGCTTCGACTCGAGACAGATGGGCAGGGGTTTCTTCAATTTGGAAAACATCCTACTTAGGTGCTAGTAATGTTCAGTGATGTACCAGTTTTGAAAAAAACAACTATTTCTGTATAAGGGGACCCCAAAAACGTGCATTTCCGTTGAAATCGATTTTCTGCAGCAGTACATAACTTTCCCTATACTATGTATATTCGTATGTACAGTAGTATTATTTTAGCGTGGCCGCTGAAGATCCGAGGGTTCAGAGCTGCTGGAAGAGTCCATTCCTCAAACTTATTAGTTTAGGGAGGAGCGCGTCCCTTCCCAGCACACAGTGAGAGCCCTACACCATTTGTGTAAACATTGACCCTGACTTTTCCTATCCACGAGGTGCAAGCTTGCAGTTGTGTTTCATACTACAGTGAAGCATTTGTAAGTGAATTTATAAAGTTCTGTTTAAGCGATTATTGCAATGCGTCCAGTTCAGAGCAAGTTGCATAAGGAAGTCTGTCACAGTGAGATGTGAAGTCATTGCACAAGTATATTAATTTATGAAGAGAGAAGAAAAAGAAAGTTAAAAATCAGTCAAAGCTGTTCTTGGTTGCTGCTATAGGTGTTTCAAAAAGATCTATTTGTAATTATAAAGGAAATTAATAAGGAAATGAAGTTATAGAATCGGGAGAATCCGCATAAAGAGAGGAAGAATATGGTATCTGTACTCGACGGTTTCAATGAGTGAGATTCGCTGCACAATTATATAATGCACCATATCAAGAAATTGTTATTTTTACTGAAAAGGGCACAAATGATAGTAATGAGAATAAGTGATGCAAGTTATGATAGACAGGGAACGGGTATCATCATGTAAGATTCAAAACTCGGAGACAGTGTGTCGTATGTTCCTAAAATCCAGTTTTTCAGGGGCAAGGACTTGAAGTGTTTCCTTAAGCTACACTTACAAAAGACCTTTCTGGACCTTCTATTGAATTTTAGGGGTTTCGCTCACATTCTGTGTAGCACAGGTGAGAAATGCAGTATTAAACTAAATTGACTTTTTGATATTCTGTGAGATTTAATCAATTGGATCTAAATGTGTTTGACAGTAAATGTTTGGTAATATTAGAATATTTCTTTGTCCACAATATTGAGTCTATTATATAATACAGTGTAGAGGCATGGCAGTTTTGCTTGGTCATCACTACACTTACCCTCTTTCTGTAGTGAATTTTTACACAGCTCCCAACTGCTGAAAACCTAACAAAATACAAAGGTTTAACTCGACTTGCTTGAAAAATTGTTTTACAAAATGTAGTTCTGAAACATTAATCAACTACCTGTTGGGCCCTTGCATGCAATGTTTCAAGCAAATCAAGTCAAACCATATTTTGGCCAGGCCATATAGAAAGAAATTGGGGATATCTAGTGAGGACCATGCAAAACATTCACACCTCGCCAGGCCTAGCAGTTGCATCATTGGGTTCCAGTATGAAGAATGATTTACAAAATGTGTACATGGTTGAGTATATTCCTTGCTCAGTAATTTTTACAATGTCCTCTTTTTAAATTGGAAACAATATGAACAAACTGTTAAACAAACCAATGCTTATCCATATCTTTCAATCACTTTTGTTTCTCTTTCAATTCTTAAATAAATCAACTCTTAAACCCAAAATTTGAGTATAAAAACACACTGAGGTGCAGATTAAATTCTTGCACATGTTTAATAAACGGCTTGAATTTATTTCTAAATCCACTTATTTGCACATAACACAATATTACATAAACTTCATGCACTGCTAATTTATTAACAGGACACACATTCTTAACATTAAGGTACACATTATCTCCACAGTCCTCAAATAATTTCAAAACATGGAAGATCCACCGAGATTTACAAAACAAAACACATGGCTAGGCCTCAATATACTTTTCTGTTAAGAAAATTAACACAAAAATGGTTTTTTAATAAATCTTCAGCTTATCCTCGGCTTCAACTCAAGTTTCTTCACATTGGTCCCATTATAAATCTAACAAATATTTACATTTGATGGAAAAGTTTTAAGACCTAATCTATAGACAAATAACTAATCTCTGTCAATTTTCTTTTGGATATAGGGTATTTTATTTGCTTACAAAAATTATACAGGCCAACATTTACAAGCACAGTTCTTCTGATCTTCATACAACAGTCTCATCATTGCTGCCATTGCAGCATGAACTGCCACACACTAATAGTCAACCAGAGGCCTGAAACACAAAAACATCCTTTCAACCATGTAGTTAAATTTATATTATTTAGAATATTTAAAAAAAGAAATTTAGACTTAAAATAGTTCAAAATAGAGCAACACATCAATATAAAAAATAATTGTTATTTCTTTCAAGAGCACAAGTTCTTGCAGCACAAAATTATCCATATATTATAGACAATTTATTATTTTACCATATGCACCTTTCTTTCCTTGTTTTCAAAAAGTTGTCTTACAATGCCTCCAACCTATACAATTTTTAAGAGTGCATGTGGCATTGACTTTTATAAATGTAAATTACCGTAGACTCGAATACTCCACACATATTTTTTTCAAAAATTGGAGTGCGGGTATTATTTATGTCAAGGTTAGTATTATACTTGCACGTTTTCAAGAGCCCTGGAATACCTACACCCTGACCATTACTACGCTTATTTGACTAAAGAATAAATGATAGCAATGAGTGTAGTTAATCTGAACCAGAAATGTATGCTTCTGTGTAATAGAAAACATTTTGCACTGAAAAACTACCCACAATTTGATATAAAAATCCTGATGTTGAAACACCCCCTCCCTCCTCTCACAACCAGCAAAAGAGAGCTAACAAAAATGTGTGGATAATATGGCAAACTTGACCATTTGACTGCTTGACCTTTCACCATGTAAGAAAAATTAGGTGTGATAGAAGCACAACAATTTGGTAACTGTCCAACAGGAAGGGAGTATGATGTGGATGAAAGTTGAATTCGTGATTGGCCTAAGAAAAAAACGTGTCTTGAATCTAATGTTAATCAGCCAGCAAAAACAAACTTAAAAAGTTATTTTTCATTTATTGCATGTGCGAGATTGCTTCATCATTAACACTGTAATAACTCAAAGAAACTATTTTCTTGCAATAAAAATAAAAAAAAAGTTGTGTTTTTCGAGATTTCTTTCTGTACAATTAGAGGGGGGGGAGGAGAAGGAGGAATTATTCAAGTATAAATAGTATGTATGAGCTTAGAATATCCAAGAATAGGAACAATCATCCCCATAAAATAAACTATTTCTCTCAAGACCCTTCAATTGAAACATATTTAAAAATAAGTATTTACCTAATATAAGTTGAATCTGAATATAAGATAAGACCATAATTTTGAAGATGCGTAATGAATTTTTTTTATTTTTGAAATAATTCCTACTTTCTAGTCTAACATCATAGTCAAATCACCATAATCATGGTTTTTGTCAGTACCTCTTCATCTTCACATGTATCATTGTTCCTCCTCCCATTTTGCAATATCCTATGACTTTTTAGGCCTGTCTGAAAGTTTAGCACATTGAATTTTCATTCTTGGTATTTTAAATGATGTCACCTCCCTTCATTGGCTTCGGTGGCACCAAAATTTTCCCGTTCCACTAATTTGTGACCAAGTTTCTTTAACAGTTCTTTCACAATATACTATTTCTAACACAATATACTTGAAGTTCACTGAAGTTTTGTAGGCTTTAATGAAAATCGGAATTATACCACTTTTATAAATACTCTCCCTTCTACTCAACCAAAAAATACCCTCAACATTAAAATTTCTTAGTGATCTCTGGAATGGCACAACTAGATCTTATTCCTGATGAATTTACCAAATTTAAGCTCAGAAGCTTGTAATCTGACAAGTTACATGTGACACCTCCATCCAGATTTTGGGGGTAAAAAAATGTGTACCTCCTTGCAAACTAACACTAGTCTTAACCCTTTAACTGCTACAGACCAGCCAAGGACAGTTACAAACTGACAGCGCAATAACTCGTCCAGAGGCTACTATGCATGGAAATATTTTGCGAATAAATTTCTCTAGAGCAGTTGAAGGGTTAATCATCTTTGGATTAGCTCTAAAATACCTTAATCCTGATGTCAATGCGAAGTTACAACTCAAAAGAACTTTAAATACAGATTTTACAACCAAAAATTCAATATCAAATTATGGAGATTATTCAGAAACTTTTCTCCATGTTCTACAGTACAGGGAGCAAAAGTAAAAATTCTAAAACTGCTTAGGACAACTCTACATCTACCTGGAAGAGCAAATCTTTTTCCAGTTACCTGTGCCTTGGTGGCGGGCTGCGAGATCTTTCACGCTCCCTTTCACGGTCTCTCCAACGAGGAGGACCTCCATAATAACGGTCACCTGTGCCACGACTGCTACCAGACTGATCCCACCTATTGCGCCTGCAAACAGAAGTGCCAACAGTAGGAAACATTCAACACAATGTTTAACCAACACATCAAGCACTTCATACACTGTGGCAAGAATTCATGACTTCATTTTAGGATTCAAATTTGAGCCTTCAGAATCAGAAATCTGTGAAGTACTACAACAGCTTACGCAGACAATTATCTCTCAGAAATAATTCCCAATTAAATAAATTGATATTTTATAACTATAGATAGCCCACACTTTTATCAAAGAATTCTGAAATATTTCATAAAATACTCATTTCTTTAAATTTTTTACAGCAAAACATTTAAATCGGTGAATATACTTTAATCCCCTTAACATGTGTAGAGCTCCAAGTGTAATGTATTATTTTAACAAATTAATTGAAAAAAATTGAAGGGATATAAGAAACGAGTTTTCTATTTTGTAGTGCTTATTTGTTCAAATAATGAGAAAGAATAATATCCAAATAATAGTCAAAATGCAACATACAAATCAAAAACTTGTAGAAATCCTAATTTTAAACAGATATTTATATCATTACAATTATGAGCATTAAACCAATAACGTTACCTATATGGAGCAGGTGGAGGTTGATGGTGATGGTAATGGTGTTGCTGATACGAGTGCGATGAGTGGGAGGGATAAGGAGCCCGTGCTGGCGGGGGCGATGGAGAGCGGCTGGCACTGCTTCTGGCACTACTGCTAGACGAGGATGAACGGGAAGAACCACGCGACCGACGAGGGGGGCCTCTTCGTCCATTCTCTCCAGAGTTACCACCATCCACTCTGTCCCCACCTTCCCCATCTTCTGCATCATCATCGTCATCATCATGTTCTATGCCTCCATCTTCACCATCCTCTTCGTCTCCATCGTCCTGAAGCATTACAACATTCATTCACATTCATTTATTAAAGTCAACAGACTCCTATTTAGTTTAATAAATGTGGTTATTTAACGAAAGCAGTAATGTGCATTTTTTCTTTCAGTAATTCATAAAAAGGATGTGTGGAAAGAAAATGAGAGGACACATTATCACAATAGAACAGCACATCCCTGTTAGGGTACGTTTATGTTGGAGCAGCGATAAACAATGAGAACGAGGAGAGAGAATGGGTTGTGAAATCTCAGCACTGATGTGTTCATGACGGAGCAACGTGAAGAAGCGCTGCTCCGAATCCGCCAGAGACATCTACAGGACATTCAGCTAAACTAACTCATCCCTTCCATACAAACCTTATGTAAATCACCCACCATACTTCCTTAATTGACTTTGGACTTTTCGTTACGATTTAAGTTGAACCGCAATAGAAGTCAACCTCAACTTCATTCCCCTACGCAATGGAAGCATTACAGCCTACGAGGTCCATAGTTCTTTTTTTCGCAGGATATTGGCATGCTTGATAAAGAGAGATATGTCAACCTCACACAATTCCCCCTGCAACATGCGGCAAACAGCTGTGTGGAGCCCGCGAGAGAGTCGGTGCTAGTGTGTACTAATTTCGAAGTTTTTGTTCAGCGAGCGAATTCAATTGTGGTTTGTTATGGACATGTATTGTTATTTTATATTTTGCTTGGCATTTTCATCGATGCATGGTGATTTGACGAATGAATGTGCTAAGGAGAATTGTAGAAAGAGACAAGTAAAAAATATTCACGAAGAGAAGAGAGAATTGCTTGATATCCTAGCTCTGGCGATGATTATAGAGGTAAGCTGCCTTGGCTACAATAATTAAGTTGATTTGCTTCGAATATGTCATAAGAATAAATAATCACTTTAAACACCAGTAATTGAATCAGTACTTAATTTTTTCTTGAAAATTATTTTAGGTAACGTGAATTTTGAAATATTTTTTATACCTATACAAAAATTATTATACAATCTAACTTTAAGCAAGTAAGTATTTATGGAAAATTAAAAGTGGCTTACATATAAGCATATTTACATCAACTATAAAAGAGAAGCAGATTTGTATATATTATAAATATACTATTTTGTGTTGGGGTTAGTGATTGATTACATTAGAAAACACAATGGCCATTTCCTTTATTTTTACAGGAAGAAGCCTAGCCTCTTGATGAGAGAAATTTGGAAGAATGCGAATGAGTATTTAAGAAATAATTTTGGAATTGGGTCTTGTATGAAGGAAAGGAAATCTATTGCGTGGATCTCCAAAATTAAGAGCATTTTCCACCAGATTATATGAAAAATAAAAACAAAGAAGACAAGTGTGAAATTGTGTCAAAAAAAGTGACAATGTACAGAATATACCAAGTACGTATAGTGCTCTATTAGTCCACCAATTTCTATTATTCAAAGTCCCATTAGTCTGTCAGGTTTCATCTGTTAACACAGTTTTCAGTTTGGTACATTCTCAGTATTTAGAAGGAGAAGTATAATTTTTTATTTACAGAAACTAATTAATTTGAAATAAGATTGTTTTATTTTGTTTTTTTCTGTGATATAAGAAAATTGTATGTTATGCAATATACATCATAGAGAAAATAAAAATAAAATTTAAATAAGTTTTAAAGACAATTTAATTAAACTTAATTTAAATTGTCTTTAAAATAAGAAAGAATTCTTCACAATTTAATATTGCCTAAGACAATAATTTTGGTGTTCATTTTATCTATCTTGATTGAATTCTCAGTATATGTTTCCTATTGTGCTTGTAAAGAGCCTATATTGTGGTGATATGTCGAACTTTAATTTAACTGAATATAAAGTCTGAATATTACACATACAAAAAATCAACAAATGTTCTTTTCCAAAATATTAATTTTTTACGTGTCCTGAGTTAATGTTGACTGAACAACATAACACTCTCTCCCAATTTTTTTAGAAGTTTTTCAGGAAATTTGATCCAAGTTTACATGGAAGACATTGAAATAATTGTGTTTTTCAAAAACCATTGTAAATTAATAATTATGAATTATTAAGTAGAAACTGAACTGAATTTTAGAAAACAGATTATCAGAGAAGTGATAAAAGTAATTGGTAAGCTAGTTTTATTTTAAAATATTTCTTAAATCTTAAACAGTAATAAACTGGAAGGCTGAGGTTAGTGTAGGGTGCAACATCTCAATATTTTGCCAAATAGTGGCATGGGACTATCTGATCCTAATCACTTCAATTTTTATTGAATATTTATTTTTGATTTAATTTCAAATGTTTAAGGAAATGTGATATTATATGTACTATCAAAAGCAATAATGTAAAAGTATCTTTCAATAAACTTTCTAGTTAAAAAAAATTGTTGTTTCGAGCGTTTCATTATACTTCTATTGTTCTTCAGTTTATTCGCTGATACAACATCCACAATTGTTTAATAACATTTAAAAAAATCAAAATAAATTCTTTTTACAATTTCTGTTATAAATTATGCCTCTCTGAACTGCACCCACATTGTGCAGGTGCCATGGATAGCAAGCACATAAGAATTAATCACCCCATTCAATCTGGGAGAATGTCTCACAACTACAAGAAATTCTTTTCTAAGGTGTTGTGGATGCAAATTACAAATTCATTAACAGATGGAGTGGGCAGTTACGGCAAACAAAATAATGAGGGGTACCTTCTGAGTATCTACATTACAAAACGGACTCGGAATAATGCATTATCACTTCAAGATGATGATGTGCTTTATTTAAGTTAACATTTAGTTTTCCACAACACAATAAAACAATAAACATGACAGACATACCATAATTATTTGTATTTTTGTTGTTCATTGAAAAACGAATGTAACATAACCTCTACAACTTACGTGTTGTACTAATTTAGGCGGCCCACAATTTGTCTAAAACAAACATATTGCGGTGATTTATGTCCTTTTTGTCCCACATTTGACTCCTAACAAAAACACAAATGATAAATTTCTCAGCAATCATTTTATTTGACACTTACACCTGAAGTGTGTCAGCTGTGAACAGCGCAAAGCAGCGATACTAGCAGCGAAAACCTACCAAAGGGTTTGCTCTGCTCTTATTGCGGGTAGCAGCGGTGATCTCGTGATCAGCACGCTGCCAACATTAACACTTCCATTTGATTCCATGCCGACGTTCTTGTTGCTTAACTTTCAGCGTGCCTCTCATCGTTTATAGCAGTTCTAACATAAATGTACCCTTTGAGAAACAGGCAAGAGAAAAACGGAAAAAGATCACAAACCTGCATACGATGCCTGCGTTCTCTTTCTCTCCGTCTCAACTTTATAGCCATTTCACGTAGTTCATCTTCACGATCTTGTCGTTCTTGCTCAGCTTTTTCATGGCGTGCTCGTTCTGCACGCTTGTCTGCTTTAACTAGACAATGAAACAAAGCAGAGAAGTATTACTTTAAGACTCACAAAAGGACATGAAAAACTTGTCTAATAAACAATTTACCATGTACATGGCTCTAATACCACAAGTATTTTCGGTATTTGCTTTATTTACAATGTGCATTGGAATTGCTAACATTAGTATTTTTAAATAAATTAATTATAGTATATACAAAAGTAATAAAAATAAGTAAATACAAAAGACGTTTTATTTTATTGCAGTTACATATCCTGAACCCTTCACACTTGTGTTGCACTTCATAACACAAATAATTGCTTTGGCTACATATAAAGCCTAAGTTAAAATTACAACTTTTAGCCACTGAGTTGTGTAAACACTTCTTGATTAAGTACTCTATTATCTCAAAATACTTATTTGAATATGACGACGTTCACAATAGTATATCAGCTTTCAAATTGCACAGCAAACTTCTTTTCAGCACACATCAACAGAAGTGTTCATGCAGGCAAATTTAGCCCATCAACTTAAAATTTGACATTATAATGTGCTTGGTTAAAAAGCTGAGAAGCAGATTGGATGCTAATAGTAATTTGTTATTACAAGCAACTGACAACCACCAAACTCAGTAGACATTCTGTTTCAGCAGACATAAAACTGCTGGGCTACATGTACAACATATGCAAGAACTCCAGGGTTAAAAATAACAGCAAGTTGAAGGAAATTTTAATCAAATAGTAGATCTTATTCAATAGTGTGCCTAGTAACTCACATTGTCTGTTCAAAAGTGCTTGCATCTTCCGCTTAAGCCGCTCCTGTGGTGTAAATTTCTTCTGCTGGGAGCTTGCAGAAGGTGTCTGGTTCCCACTCGACGCTCCAGTGGTTGATGCAGGGCCAGATGGGCCCGATCCCTGCAACCACGGCGCTTTTGAGTGCACTTCCGCCCTCTGCCCCTCCTCCAACACCCCTCCCATCCCCATGATACCCTTCCAAGCCCAAGGACATTGTCTTTTCAGTGCTCCGCCACACACATCTTAAACTGGCTGTGTGGTGACAGATAAACCTTATGTACAACAGTGGACAAACCTGTTTTTCTTGCAATACATGTAGTTCCAACTTTCTCAGTGTATGCTGGATTGCTCGTGTTACTCCATCATAATAAGAAGAAATAGAAAGATTGCAACACTATTAGCACTTCATGGATTACTCATTAAGTACAAGTTTCTGGCCTTTGATTCTGAAGATGATTTTGACACATTCATCACATGTCACTTGGTTTAGTTCTGAAGCCAGTTCTTCAGTGTCTCTAGAGGATGAAACTGTTTTCCAATATCACATCATTGACACCAAGCCAAACAGAGTAAAGTGATAGAAACTTGGAATTTTCAAATGGCAGAGATGCACATTACGTGCAACCCTGTACCTGGGGGTTCTGATTTTTTAGACATAATTGAAGGTGTTTTTTCAGGTTTTCCTGGACGTGGCCCTTCACACTTTCCTGGTTTTAGCATGGGGCTGGCAATATGTTTGAACTGATATTTTCCATTTTGAATAATATAAACTATTTTCATATCTTTTTAAGCAATATTTTTATAGCGTGCTTCTTGATTAATAGAGAGAGAGCCTGCATGAACATTTTTAATGATGAAATATTGTGTTTATTGGATTCTATTTAACATGTTTTAAAATTGTTATTACTTTTTCAATTAAATTAAAATTACAACTGAAAATACAATTTTTATCGCAAATATCAATGTAATAGAAACCAATGTAAATTTGAAAATTCTACACTGTATCTGTAACTTTATATCTAAAATATGAAGGTATTAAACCACTAATTCAGTGAAAGTGAACTGCACGTGTTGGAGCACTTCTCTAACACTCACTTTAACTGAATGACTTTACAAGTCTCCATTGAAGTGGAAGGAAGCAGAAAAGAAACATTCAAATGGAACGTAAAATTGAAACACTAGAAGGCAAGAACGAAAATATGTGCACAAAACCCTTTTAAAACATTAACCCAAGATTGAGAGCATAATAATGGCACATTTTCAATTTCCACAAAAATTACTTAACTTACATAGTTATCCTGAAATTGACAATTTTTAACATTATGCATGACTTATTCTATGCTGCTTACATCTAACATGCTAATTTCAAATATGTAAAGACAGCATGTATTTCACATTTTCCTATGTTATGAAGTAGGGCAAACAACATTCAATGGGAAATAAATGTCAAGTTCAATTGGGGTATAAAGGTCTTAAACCTAGTCAGGCAGGTGAATTAGAAGGATTTAGTTGGTCAGAGAAGCATGAAGCAACATCAACAGTATCATTGAATGCAAATGCAAGGCATGGTAGTGATGGGACTCAAGCTTTTGGGGGCAGTAGAATAGAAATGGGTACACTGCAAGGGCTTAGGTACAGACAGACTTATATCCAAACAAGTAGTGATTCTTACTGACTTTGGTTCCGGCACCAGTATTACCAAACCCTGAACTGAGCGTCCTGAAACACACAAAATCATTTCAATATTAGAATTAAATTAAAAATTCTTTCTTGGATGGATTCTATGATATGAAAATATTACATTATATTTTTTAAAACAAAGGTAAAGAATAATATAATTAGTAGTTTAGTCATAACTGAATATTTCCATGTAATATAAATATTACAACATTGTAAGTCTGAAATTACAACCATTATTAGACTGGGAAATGCAAATGTAATAACATTTATTAAATTAATGTAAATACATGGAAAATGTAATCCACTTCTTAGGAGGCAAACAAACGGGGATTATTTTTATGCATTATTGAACAGAACACTTCATGTGGCATGCAAATGAATAAGATAGATTCACAAAATTATAATACAAATCCTTATGCAAGGCCTGAAATTCAATGTTCCTATATCTAAAAATTTAATATCAAAAAAGTACTTACCCATATGGAACAAATTAATTTTGTTGACAAGTTCTACAGATTATAAATAATGTGCAAAATTTAGTTTCATGCTTAATTAATAAAAGTTAATCTCTCCAATTGAAATGTTTTCTCATCACCATACTAAAGCTAGTAACTCCAAACAAAGTTTTATCTTTGGTGTTGCAAGACAGTAAAATGGGTATTAAAAGGGGTAGATACAATTACAAGATACAGTAAAACTCAGTTTTTACGTTCCCGCATTTTACATTTTACCGCCTTTTACATAAATTTTCATTGGTCCTGACGTAAAGCCTATATATATACAATGCATTCTCTTCTTTCAATTTACAACTTCATATGAGGAGTGCACAACTTGATATGAAGAGTGCTTCCAGTCTTTTTTTCACATTTATCTAGGAAAAAGTGCATAAATCCTGTTCCAATATGCAGTAATTTACTACATATGTATGTAATGAATTCACAAAAGCCTCGAGTTCTTTCAGATCAATCAGGGAATATCAATTTCCGAGAAAAGCGGCAGGCAGTTGAGGAGCTTACGTTGACTAACAGAAGTTTGCCGCAAATTCATTTTGTGGTTTCAAAGATCCAGAAAACAGGGATTTAGGCTACACCACGTGTTAGAGGCAGTAACTTACTATATATAGGAATATGATTTATCCACTTTTTCATTACTAGGGCCCGTCAATAACAGATTTTCTAACAAAATGCTCTGATTCCGGTGCATGCTTTTACGTTTTCTTCTTACAAAGAGTGAGAAAGTAAAAACAGAGCTACCACTACAGTAAATAATGAAAGTATTCACCCAGCCCATCATTTTTCAAGTTTCTGTATTTTACACGTTTTTTTTATCAGTCCCCTGAAGTGTAAAAAAGGGGTTTTATCAGAATGCACAAGACTGGCCACCCTATGCCTCGTGGGGATCTCTGGCTTTGTTTTGTGTAAGACCAATTAGCTACGATCTTTCAATTCCCAATCAAATCCCAAAGGCTAGTGTGATTTAAATCTTTGATCTAAATCAAATTATTTTTTTAAAATCAATATTCATTATTTGTCATATTTGAAAATGTATTTCAATTTTAAACATTTGTAAAATAAAAATTATTCAAATGAAAATACTCAAAGCAATTACAAAGTTGATGTAAAGAATATATTATATAAATCTATGCATAAACTTTTTCACTCATTTCACTATTTTGAGAAAATAAAATACAATATACAGTGAAATCTATTTAAGCCAGAATCGATCGCAACAAAAAAGTTCTGGTTTAGGGAAGTTTCCGTTTTATGCAGGGTTGTCCATTTAATGACACTTATGATATTGATAGTAAATTAATGTCGTAAATTATGATATTGATAGTAAAACTAGTAAATTAATGTAAGAGGGAAAAAAGAAAACAACAACAACAACTTATAATGTATTGATGGAAGAGATCACCAATAAATCAATATTAAACATTCTTCATTGACAGTTTCCGACTTACTCTTCCTTCTATAACTTTGACCTTTTCATCTAATGTTAAGAGTTTTATGATTTTGTGCATTGTTCAACTGATTGTGAAACGCATAAAAATACACACCACCTCACTGCCTAATGGCTGAAATCGGACTGCTTGCTGACTGTCAATGCACAATGCATTACAGCCCAGAGTACTATGATTTTCTGATACCCTAACATGACCTTGGCCTTGACCGTCTCTGGCTGAGGGGTTACGATATTGAACAAGGAGAGGAGAACAAGGAGAACAGCGAGAGGCGCGAATAGAAGCCAAGCCTGTACACCTTCCTACACTCACAGAGGAGGAGGGAGGGAATTTCCCCATGGCATACGCCTTAGAGAGACAACTGACCCCAAGTTCGAATTCTATGCTGTGTTGAAACTGTGAACACAGTGCAGTTGCCACAACTAAATTGCATGGGATGGACAATTTAAAACAGACTTGCAGATGCATTCATTACATGAAGATTATCTCACAACTCTGTTAATTGCATTAAATTCACCAGAATTCCATTTGGACACATTCCGTTTTGTGCTGAGTAAAATACCATATAACTTCCCAGGCTAGAGAAATTTTCCTGTTAAGGCAGGTTTCTGGCTTCTACATGTTAATTACAGTATTTTTGGTAAATTCTTAGTCTTCCAAGTGTTTCTGCTGTTGCCACCTCTTTAGTGGTCTCCCTTTATCACTGATCCCTACTGGTTTGTACTTCCAGATTAATTTCGGAAATCTGTTGTTCATTCTCAGTAAATGATTTTTCCATCTCCTTTGAGACTGATCTATCTCTACTAAACATTTGTATTTATTTCTTAGTCTATCACTTCTTGTGATTCCCATGAAATTTTATTAATTAAATTTAATTAAATTAGAAATCTCGTGTGTGCCGTCTGTATTTTTGTTTGATTCTCTCTTTCATTACCCGTGTTTCAGAACCATACATGTTTCTAGATTTAGCAGCTATATTGAGGAGTTTCAGTTTTGTTTCAGGGTCCATGTCTCTGCCTAAGTGTCTCTTGAATAATCCACATATTATATTGTAGTTATTAAGTTTATTTTCTGTCTTCTTGAGTTTGATTGTATACACTTGTGATATTTCCAAGGTATGAAAAAGTATTTACTTGTTCTAATTTTCCATTTATCAGTATTCTGGCTCTCCTTTGTTCCTTGCCTTGTATTGCCATAACTTTTGTCAATTCAAACACTACTCTTTGTAAATCTTTATTTAAAAAAATAAAATTACAACCATTAATGATAATTTTAATAATATTTTTTCAGGTTTTGAAGTAATTACAGATAAACAAAGCACTTAACGATTTTATTACAGGAACCAGTGTTGCACATTGTGACTACACAGAATTCTTGTAGATATTATGGCAAAAATCGGAAGTGGGAATCAATAATTTGTAGTAAAGCCATGAAAGAACCACAGATTTACGAACATTAACATGTGCCAAATGCTCCTAGTTGTGTCCCATGTACTTTCTCCATAGCATTGACAGCAGTTAACTTTTATTTCCTGCAATAGGGTGTAGTGATGCGACATCAACAACAAAATATTAATGTTCAAAATTAAAACATAGATATTAACAATACTTCAACTAAAATCAACTGTTTCAACACTTGTTTAGTAACCTCTAACATTAAATTCATTTGTAATAAAATTTCATTTCATAGCAGCAGGTTAATTAATTCATAATTATCATTCAACTGAAAACAAAGTAAAGAAATAATAAAAAGAAAGGAGAAAACAGACTGAGAAGCGTGAGCATCCAGGGTCATCTTGGAGGGTCTGTCTTCAGTTCGCTGAATACGGGAACGAGAAGAAAGCGCAAGCCCTATGTGAACACCACATGTGTAAACAGACTCTCCAATGTTATAAATGAAAAAAGACTAAGGAAATATCAGGGTCTCAGATTGAGCTAATAAAATTACACAGGATATTCAACTTTTAAAGATTTTGATGCAAAGACAATCATCACATACTAGAATTCTGTAAGTCACTGAATGTTTGACACAAGTGAAAAAGGAGTAAAAAGGGCGTCAAGCAGAATTATTACATCTCCACTGGATTTCTATTTTAAACAAACTGATGGTAACACCAAAATAGAAACTTAAAATGACCTGCAGCTGCAGGTCATATAGAATATTTTTTCCACAGTTGGCATATGACTCACCTGTTCTGGGAAGGTCGCACATCACCAGCTTGTGAGCTGTCCTTCTCACCCCCGTCTGAGTCACTCAGGGACAAAGAGGAAGACCGGCCCCGACGTCCATAATACCTAAGGTTAATAAAAGGTTACCTTTTGTAATAAAAACCTAATAGACATATTAAAATATTCAATACAGGATTTGAAAGAAGAAGGTGATGATAAAAGAAAAATACAGAATATTTGCTCATTCATAAAAGCAATGACTATGTGCACTAGGATCCATTGCATTAAAGGCAATGTTGGATGGCTGCTTTATAAAATATGTTAACACTAAAATATAAATAAGAAAATGTTTGCATATCATTGCAAACTGCAATGATTACATTTAGCCCAGAGAATACAAATTATGTGTTAGCTTTTCCACTTATAATAAGAATTGCTTACTATTTAGTACAAAAAAATAAAGATTATCAATTAATTCTCATGACATCATTCTTTCATAAAAATATAGTATTTACACTCATAAAAATTCCAACTTAGATGTTAACCTGTATTTGTCCACTGTATGTCATACACTACACACTGAAAAATTGCACTGCAATTTGGAATATATTACTAAATTTTGAAAGATACCACATTTAATACAGATTTGTGATCCACAATATCAGTATTAACCAATGAAAATAATTGAAAGGTATTATGGTCTTTAGCAGGTTAACACCACAAAGGAGATAAATACAAAGTCCACTTCTCTATCACAACCGCTTCTTAAAGGTCTTCTACATTCATTGGTTTCTCAACTTGAGACCCGCAAAACTAACCTCTTTACAGGAGGTGGTGGCAGTCGGCTGGAAGGAGGACTGGACCTCATAGGAACAGCAAGAGAAGCAGCTGCATTTGGCTGTTGCACCACTGGAACAACAGCACGAGGTGGGCCAGATGCAACTGGTGTCACTGCAGTTGAAGCAGCAGCAGTAGCAGCAGCAGTGGCAGGAAGTTCACGACGATATGAACTACTCGACGTAGACGATGACGGTGTGCGCCGGCTTGTAGGAGAGCTGCTTGAACTCGAAGAGCTACTCGACGAGGAAGAGGATGAGCCGCGGCGGTGACGATGACGGTGCCTATTTCGGCGAGAGCGTGATCGCGATCGAGACCTTGACCGTGACCGAGACCTAGACCTGAAGAATAAAAGTAATTGATTTGTTTATTTTTTTGTGTGGTATTCATCCATGGTAATAGCAGAATCTTATAACCCTGAACTTCTAACCATACGTTTTTCATTCATTCTTATTTAAATTAATTAACTAACAAATAAGTACGCTAACAATTTAATTATTACAGTGAAAGTACTTTTTTTTATCTACCACATGCACTAATCTTCTTTAAGGCTTAAAATAAACATACCGTCTTCGGCTGTAACCACTATGGTAATGCCTGTTTGTGTTAGTTGGCGAGCTGGATTCATCCCTATCACGATTCCATCGGCGTGAATTCCTGCCAGGTGGAGACTTCCCCCTGTCAGGCAGTAACAGAAAAGAAAAAACATTGTCAGTTGCATTAGAAAAAAAACGAAAGGGTCCAAGATTAGATTCTTGAGAACCATGGCTCCTGCCATGGCTCAAATAGCAAACAATATATTAGTCACTAAGATTTGAAATTAAAAGGTTAAAAAAGGGAATAAAGTGAGACCTCTAGTACATGGTCACTGATGAAACCAAGTAATTATTGGTAACTTATTATTGGTTTTTGTCTCTTCTCTATCAGAAACAAAAAACACAGACTTCAAGTCATTTCATCAAAATCATAATTAGTAATTTGTTTTTGGTTTTTCATTGATACATCAGGGTATTTCTTCAGAGCTTCAAAACACAAAACATATTATACACAAATAAATTTATAGATCAAAAACATGACTTTACGTTAAAAAAAAAAAAAAAAAAAAAAAAAACCCCACACACACTCACACCATCTCAAGGTAGGTTTGCCTGCAGTTTAGCCTGAAGTCTACGTGGCCACTTTAAGTGACTGTTAAGACACGATGTACACAATCTTGTACATACTTCTAAAGTCTAAAAATTTTGAGTTAATATTTCGCAGTGTGAAAAAAGTACCCAGGTTGTTATTTATGTAACAAAATTATTTTTTTATGACTGATCAAAAAGTTTCAGGCAGGCCTTAAATCTCTGACATTGACTGAGTAGATGTGGTTTATGCAGTCTTCTTCGTAAATGATAATTTAAATCACTCATTTTGTTTTCAGCCGCTTCTTGTGTTTTTCAATGTTTTCATTCTAATCCATGCATTTTGCACTTCACAAATCACACTCAACACTCCAACAAAAAAATTTACACTATATGATAAAATCAGCTTTGATAATAACAGTTACACTCCCACTGTCTGATCCTTTTGGTTAATTCTTAGAAATATGTTCTAAATATAACACAAGAATCATGGATGGAGTTGTCTACATTATTTGAAAATTGCAGCAAAAAAACATTTCTTAAATGCCCTCCAAGGGCAGGTTGCATCACGTCCGCTTAAGATTGTTAAGCCAAGCTCTAGCAGAAATAAGTGAGCAGAGATCAAAATAGCATTTTACCAGAGTTCATGAGCTTTGCTTAGAATTAAGCTACGCTTTTGTGAATAAGCGCTGGTGCTTAACAACATAAGCCAACTTAAGAAGAGCAAAGAAACATGGCAAAGAGGTTATACACAATTGCATTAGGTGCAGACAACTACATTTTTGATGATAGAATTTCTCAACTTAGTCGAACTAGATGGATCCGAGAGAGGCCAATTTAGTTCAAAATCTCTCGCTTTCGCCTTTCAAAAAGATAGACATTACTGGCACTGGAACCAAGGATTGAAGGAAAACTCGATATTACATCTGACAGGGATGTGGTGTGGCCTAGTTTTAGCTACATGACGGAGAGCTGAAAGCTTACACCCTTATTAAACAGAATTTCTCTCACTATATCTTGTAAGAGTACAAAGATTGCATTTGTAACTCAGGTTAAGATTATTATAATCTTGTATCAGTACAGTATTTCAATGTTAAATAGAGTACAAATTCAAACTCTACTAAATTCTAGTCATAATCCTGATAATTTGATTTTCAGTAGATACTGACATCCAAAATTGCATTGTATATAATATGTGATATATGATTTCAGTATGTCCAAAACGATTACAAAGAAATTAACACTTTGCACAGAACTTGTGAGACTATTATATTCCCTTTGCCAATGTTTCAACTTGTTATCCAACCCTCAGGCTTTAATTGTAATAAGCTATTTTGTTATGTAATAAGATTCTCTTTCTATAAATAATAAATCTATGACATTCATTTCAACCAGACAGTGTTATTCAAAAACAGAATTAATAACGACTGCAAAATAATTTGTAAATTAAAAAATGAAACAAAAATAACACAATTATAAAATATTAATTACACAAAATAAAGATGAAGACCGTAAGAACGGAACCAATTGATGGTGGTGAACAAAATATCACAAACCTCAGAAACATGGAGACAAATGTGTCATAGAACGTGCACAATGCCGATGTGTTTACTTTCTGGCGTTGCCAACATACCTGAGGATGCATAAAACCCGCTTAGCAGATCTGCACTTTGAGGGGACTGGTGAAATGTGTTTGTTGTAATCTTGCTTAAATTTTGAGCCAGCTTAATTAAGCAGCGCTTAACGAAACATGGGTGACACCGGCCCAAACTCGTGGATCATTGATTCATAAATCTGTCAAATTTTGACATTCCCTCCCAGGATTGATTCACTTCCAAAAATTTAAAATTCTCTGACTTTTCCAGGTCTTTTTCATGCACATTTTTCAATTTTCCTGAGTAAGTGGAGTAAGAAACAAAATATATAGGAGATATGACACTGCTACCTACTATTTACCTGTGTTGCACTGAATTTGGGAAACAAAGAGGCATTGCACTGGCTGAAGCAATGGGACCAGATGTTCCTGTTAAAATGGGTGCAAAGCCACTATGGTGCCGTGTCAGGCACGAATTAATCAGTTTCATACACTTAGCATTACAAATTTATTTATTTATTTATTTATTGAATTAACAGACTAAAGTCCTTAAATACATTGTTAAATTTACAGAGGTACATGAGTATCACATGAATATAGCGATAAATAATTACTCAAATTGCAATAGAATAGATTTCACCTTGTTTGTGAATGAATATAGAGATATATCAAATACATCAATTATGCATCTATTTAATGTTTTGCTAGATCTAGTTATGGGATTATTTTCCGTGTATGAAGACGCGTACATTTTTGTCGAAATAGTATCGTTTCTTTTGAATGAGGTTGTAGGAACTTTAAAATCCAAATGATCAAGCAACAAAGGACAATCTGTGTTATTGTTAATTAAATTATAGATAAATTTTACATCCGAGACATTTCTTGCAGACTTTAGCGAAGGTATATTTAATGCAACTGAGATTTCGTGATAATTATGCTCAAAGAAAGGATCTTGGAGCCCGAGACGTGTTGCTGCTATTCTAAAAAATCTATGCTGGACTGATTCAATTTTTCTAATATGAATTAGAAAAAAAGGCGACCAGACTACTGAAGCATACATTAATATTGATTTCACTAACATTATATAGAGAGTTCTCAGAGTATTTACAGATTTAAATTGTGTAGTAGTTCTTCTAACAAGTCCCAGGATTTGATTTGCTTTGTTGGTGGTATAGTCTATATGTTCCACAAATGACATTTTAGAATCAAAGATTACTCCTAAATCTTTTATTTTTGTTACTTTTTCAAGTAGCGTATCATTATTACTGTAATTATAGCCATGAAATGGTCTAAATCTGGAGAAAGTAATGAATTTACATTTCTTAGCGTTTAGTGGAAGATCATTTTCAATAGACCAATCAGCAAGTTTATCAAATGCTCTCTGCAGTGTCTCTACATCATTATAATCAGATATCGATCTGAAGATCTTGCAGTCATCTGCAAAGAGCAAAAATTCGACATCACTAATGGCATTTTGTATGTCATTAATAAAAATTATAAACAATAGCGGTCCGAGATGCGAACCCTGAGGAACTCCTGATAGCACTTTTATATTGTTTGAATATGTATCACCATATTTAACAAATTGTGTCCTATTAGTTAGGTAATTATAAATTTAGATTTTTTTGATTATTATTTCAGGAGATTCCCTGATATTCCGAATGCTTTTAATTTCTGGAGAAGTAAACGGTGGTTTATAGAATCGAAAGCTTTACTGAAGTCTGTGTAAATACTGTCAACTTGTCTTTTCTTTTCCAGAGAGTTTAAAATATAATGTGTATAATAAGACAGGTTACTTTCGATATTCCTCTCAGTCATAAAACCAAATTGTCTAATTGATAGATATGGGAATATCAGAGGTTTAATTTTCTTAGTTATTATTGCTTCAAAAAGTTTCGGTATTGTACTAAGAATCGTGATGGGTCTATAATTAGTGATGTTGTTTATATCTCCCGACTTAAGGATTGGTGTAATATATGAGGATTTCCATTCATTAGGGAATGAGCCTTCCGATAGAGATTTATCAAACAAAAATTTAAGTATTTGTGAGGATATAAAACTTGTGTTTTTTAAAAATATAGGTGGAATGCCATCAGGACCAGAACCTTTATGTATATCCAGCTTGTTGATCTCATTAAAAATATCAGATAATGATATGTCAATAGAACTTAAATTATATGGTGTCTGGTCATTCATATTAATATCTTTTGTCAGATTATTCGGTGGTTTATAAAATGTAGAAAAATAGTTAGAAAAGGCGTTGGCAATCGCTGAATTATCACTAATTTCGTTAGATTCATAATACATAACTTTTGGTAGATCTTTGATAGATTTTTTTGATTTGATATATTTCCAAAAGTTATTAGAATTAAGCGTAACAAATTCTTCCAAATTCTCGTTGTATTTTAGGAAGTCTCTCTTCGCCAAAATCTTACATTCCCGTCTCAGTTTAGTAAATAGAGAGAAATATAATGGAGACTCAAACTTTTTGTAAAGTTTATGGGCTTCCTTCTTTCTTGATATTGAATTTTTCAGCTCACTACTATACCATAGAGGGTAACTAGACACATGTTTTTTTTTTTAAAGGGACATAATGGTTTATACAATCATATAAGTAGTTATAAAGTAACGATGTTATTTCTGAACACGACATGTCCTTTTGTTCGATAATATTAGAAAATATATCGCTCAGATGAATGGAAATAGAAATATAATCAGCAGCTGAAAAATCGTAGTACCATTCGTCATGGTGTTGTGGGACGCTATCAAACGGAACTGCCAAGTCAAGGCAAAGCGCAGGATGATACATATCTATGGGTACTATTTCATCATTTGCAGGATTAATCTTAATGTCGGACATATTGGTAAACGCAAGGTCAAGTATAACATCGTGAGCATTTGATATCGTATTAATTTGAAAAAGATTTAAAAAACATATCGTATCGGTTAATATTGTTGCGCAGGATCTCTCTCGTAGTGTAGAATTTTCGTCTGAATGAGCAAAACTTGCATAATCGCTAGCTAACCATGTAATATTCGGTAGGTTATAGTCACCCAATAATAACCAGTGAGAATTAGGATTTTCTAGAGACAAGTTATCGAGTGTTTCGCAGTGAGAGATTATTTTTACTTCAGATGTGTTTGGTGGGAAATAAGTTGAACCTACAATTATATCACAGTCATTGTAAAACACTTTTACAAATAAATGTTCAACTTCTTCAGAAAAAGAGAGTTGAAAACTTTTAAATTTCTTATTTATTCCGATTAATACGCCTCCACCTCTATTAAGTATGCTATTGTTAGAATTTCTATCATTTCTAAATATTGTAAATTTATCCAATTTAAATTCCGAGTTTAGGATGTTAGGGCATAACCAAGTCTCTGTGAAAATTATCATATCGTATTCATCTAAAATATAGCTATTGGTTTCAAAGTTTCTAATTTTAGTGCGTAACCCCCTAACATTTTGATAATAAACTTTGAGTCTGTGAGAATTTAATTGTTTTTTGATTGGAGGGTTGAAGAATTGTTTTTATTACCTTTTTTAATATCAACTATTCTCGGTTGTCCTTGAATGTATCTAATCGTTTTAATATCACTATCTTTGTTTAATACATCAAGTTCGGATCTAAGAGATTTTAATTTATTTCTTTGCATTAAAGTTAAATCGTTGACTATTTTAACAGAATTTGCACATATGTTTTTATTTTTCAAAATATTAAGGGGTATAATTGCATTGCTAAATATCACTTTAATTGGACGATTTATATTATCTCTAAATTTACCAAGCCTAAATACCTTTACAATACTAGAAGAATCAAAATCACAACATTTTTTGAAATTTTCTAATACTGTGTTTACATCTGATAATGAACGTTCATCTATAGTGCCAGTATTTGGTTCAGTGACGTTATATACAATAAGATTATTTTTACGCAATACTCGTTCTGAAATTTCATGAGCTAATTCGTCATCATCATTAGATTTAACACGTTGGTTAGATTCAGCAGCATCTAAGCGTTTGGTTAAATCATCGACCAATAATGAAAGTTTGTTAAATTGCGCTAGCAGCTGAGGAAGCGAACGCATGCTTGATTTACAATCAACACAGAAAAATGACATGACTCTTTTCCGCAATTCAAGGCATTTCACTTCAGATGCTGTCAATTCGGCACAGATCACATGCAAATACCTCTTGCAGCTGTCGCATTCAAAAAATTTGCCGTTCTCATCGACAGACTCCTCACAGATACAGCATATCTCCGCCATAGCCTATGTTTGTAGGTATTCAAATAATCAACCTTGAGACGAGTAGTGTGGCAAAACCAAAGTATTTATCAAAAAGCAATGTGTTCAGGAAGCACTCAGCCGAAAGGGAATCCAGTCAAAGAGGCCTTAATGGATAGAAGGAGAGTTTGCTTCCAAGAATGAGAGGTTAAGTTTTTGCACTACTTCTCGTTGAATTTCAGCAGGAGAAAAGTCACTATTGCAGTCAAGTCCACATTCACCAATAGCCAAACATTAAATTAAAGCCGAACTTTAACAAAGATGTCCGTTGCAGCGGTCACAAAACAACGTGTTACATATCGCGACAATCGTCATGCTCTTCGACACAACTGTAATAAAAAACTTCCATCACTTCGCCCCCTCGAATTTTCATTTAATTCGATCCTTGGTAAGCTTCGGTCATCTAGCGATGGTTGGATGCAATATCTATTCACTTCAGAGCACTATTCACTTTATCACAGCACTATATGATCATGATGCACAGGGACACAGAACGAGGTACCGGGAGCGACCAGCGGACACGTCCGTCGCCCACGGGGGCACAGGCACGAAATTGAAGTTAAAATACTTTTTTGAGAGGTTTATTAAAATTCACTGACTTTTCCAGAGCAAAAACAATTCCAGGACTTTTCAGAATTTCCCATGCTTGCCCAGTTTGCAATGTGACGGGTGAATTTCTACTGTTTTTCACTATTGCCAAGGGCTATAGAAAAGCATTTGTAAACAATATTTTACGACACATTTTCATCAATTCTCCGACTTTTGCAGTTCAACATTTTTCAAAAAAGTTACAAGTTTTCGAGATACAAATGTACTCCATTTTCCGGAAATTGACATGCTTAACCACAAACACTGCCTTTTTAAACTATGTATGTCCTACCTTGCAGCTCGTGGTGGAGCAGTGTTGGCTGGGATGGCTGGAGAAGCTGCCGGCTGGCCCCTACCAACACCAGCAATGGTGCTAGCAGTAGTTGGCTGTTCATCCTCATCTCCTCCAAAGCTGGTGATGTATGTGATCTGCCCAGCATTTGCAGGCGATTTTGAGCGACTTCGACTGTGAGATCGACTTGGAGACTTGCGATATGCATCGTAAGTTGGACTGGTTCGAGCAGCATAGCTAGAAAAAAAAAAGTCAGCACATGGAAAACCATTTCCAAACAACTTATTTCATGAACAGAAATGCTAACTAGAAAACTTTAACAGTTGCTCCAACAACTAATGATGTCAATAATTTGTCAAATTAGTGATTATAAATCACTCATCAACCATCAGCAGCCAAATTTAAATATCTCAAAGACATTTAAAAACAAGAGTTCAAGTTCGTTTTTTTAAATTTGCAGCTCATGAAGGTAAGGAGCAAATTCTTTTTTATAAACATAATTATTTGAAATTGCAAACAATGAAAATACCAACAATGTACTCTGCTAATAAAAGTCAAGATGTTAACTTTATTCACAAACTACCAAGTGGTAGAATAGCAAGCAACAATTCCCAATTTACTACCCTTGCAAATAATTTTATTTGACCTGAAAATTTTAATCCAAAGCTTATAAGCTTTCTCCAAATATGAAAGAACATACTAGAATATAGAAGAATACCAAAATAGAATACCAGAATTTATGTAAATACCAATTTTGAAAACATCACTATAAACTGTCTATTGTGCAAATCAATAAAAAATAATTTTAAACTAGAGGTGCTATAACACGAAAATTATGTGAAGAGTACACAAATTTTCTAAAATTGTACATGATCTTATTTCAAAATCTCTTTAACGAATGGACTTCATTCATGGAATATTTTAGTTGTAGAAAGACTCCAAAACACTTTTGCCATCAATTGATTTTCTGGTACCAAGGACTCACAAAACATGGATTCTGGCTACAGCACGTGACAGAAGATTTTTTTTTTCTAAAATTCATTGAGCATCTGGATTTATCCACTTTTCCATTGCCCGGGCCCTGTAATAAGAGTTTTTCTGCCACAAATTCGCTATTTTTTCACATAGCACTACATTACTTTCTCTCAACCCCACAGTGAGAATGTAACTTTAAAGACAAATAAGACCCATAAAAATTTTGATACACAGTTGGACCTGGCATAATGTCGTTATGAACACAAACTCAGAAATTGACAAAAATAACACAGAAACTTTTTTTTTACCTGGGAGGGCTGATCTTGCGACCCTGAAGACGTTTCTCCCTAAAAGCTCTCCTTTCTCTGCGTGATTTACGACCCTGTCAAGGCAAATAAAACATGACAATAATTACCAAAAACTCATACAAACAATCTGAAACTAATATATTAATAAATACTGCAATAACTTAAGTATATTCTTACAAAATCAAGGGAGAATAGGTTGCAATGTAGTTTGTTGAATCGCACATCTCCTAAATTGTCATTTAAAGATGTCGTTACTGATTTTGGGTACCAGGGCAATGAAGGAAATAATGGCAAAACTACATTTTTTTCACACATCATCCTCACCAGTCATATTGTAACAATACGATCTTCTTCAGCAGAAGATGAGTGATTAAGATTGTAGTGTTACAATGTACAATGTTGTACAAAAAAAAAACAAAAAAAAAAAAAAAAAAGAGGAAAAGGGGAAATAATCAATGAATAGAGATGAATCAGAGGATGATACAACAGCTTTGAAAGACCTAAAACATTTGTGTTCTCCACTTTACTCACTACTCAAGTATCAAGAATGTTATGTCAATATTTGGCATTATCATTGGAAAATAAAATACTGGTCACTGAAGATCATCTTCCCACTACTCATCCTTTCGTGACTTGTCACAAAAAGAAATAGTGGAACAATTGCGTAGATCGCGCACCCGCATTCTCATTCAGTTTGGATCGGAGAGCGGAGGATGAGTAGATATGGGGAGGTAGGAGTGTGGGTGAGATGTCCGGAGAGTAAGGGCCAGACGATCTCGGGCGCTGTAGGCACGCGGTCTGCCGGACAGCAACCAATTTTGGCATCAGGCCATGTGACGGTGATGGTCATGGGACGGAAGTCAGACAGCACGCATCACGCATCATTTTTTCTAAGGTAAAGTAGGGTTACTAGGGAAAAAAAGGTTGCCGGAGGGTTCATTTTAAGCATCTATTGTAACTTGTTTTTAATTTATTAATATACTTCTTATATTGTTGTTATTTGAAATTATTGTCTTATTCCAGTATGTCACACTACTCAATTAAACATTCTCCAATAGAGTAATGTATGTGATCACAAGAAGAAAAAGAGTACAAGGGAACTGTACTTACCGAGTACATAGCCTTCTCCTCCTCTTGTTCCCTTGCCTGCCTCAAAGACTCCCGCTCCTCTAAATCACGCGTCAAGAAAGTGTAGAAATCGTTGCCACTCATACCATAGGCTGCGCCAAAGGTGTTCATCTCATGAGCCTGTTGCGGACCCACCTGGGTCACATCAACACACAAATCTGGGAACACGCAAACATTTTCAATATTAGTTCTAAAATTAGACGAATTTACTACAAGAAATGTGATATACTCAATAAATGCTTGCTAACAAAAATCACTTATCTTTGCCAGCTAAGATGGAAAAATGTAATATTCTCAGGTTCAACTTATTTGATACGGTTTATGTACCATCTTTTTGAGATAATATGTATGTGTGTATGTTACAGTGTGTCTTGCATGACCCCCAACAAATTTTTGAACATTTCAATGGCCCCAAAAAATATTAAATTTGATCAGACTAAATGAGATACAAAATTTTGTGCCAATAGGTTATCTTTAACCCACACTGACTTGAGCTCAAAGTTTAGAGATCGCTTGCCTTAAGTATTGTCCTGAACAAATCACTGATAAAACAATGGTTGACTTTTAAATACTCTTGCTATTAATTTCTGATGTCAAATTTATTAGCCATTTCAGTTCTTACTAATTTATAATTCCTTTCAACAATCCTTAAATATAATAAAACAATAATAATGACTTTATTTATGTGGGGAGACTCGGGCCATCAGGCCGCTCTTCTGCCTATCCACGTAATACACAAATTTATAGATACAAATTGAAATGGTAGAGTGTTATTCAATGATACATTTTTTAAATAAAATACAACTAAGAGATGTCTTGCCCCTGGACTCTCAAAAGGGAAGACACAACGTCCTAACATTTGCCTTAAGTGGCTGGGGGGAAAAGAGTGAAAACAAAGGAAGTGTGCATGCTCTTCCACATTGAGCAAGAAAATAAAATTATTTATAATAATGTAAAAAACATTACTATCCAAGGGAAAAAAAAGGAGTGCCCGAAAATAAATTATGAAAAACAATAATTTAGCGATACACATCAAATGTAAACAAAAATCTCAATACATTAAAGAATCATAAAATAAATAAATAAAAAAGAAATCAGAAACAACATATTCAGGATTGCTAAGAAGGTGGAAGATCTTACGACTGATGGAAAGAAATATCAGAATAGTCTGAAAGATATTTCGAGTAAAATTAAGTCTATTCAAGAGAATAGTATCAAGCTATCGGCAAGATGTGATGCGATAGAGTCCAAACAACATGACATCAATGTAGAAATGGAAACCATGATAAATTCAAAAAAATGAAAAATTGAGGAAAGAGCTCAAAACTAAGCACACTACCGAGATTACACCAGCAACTACAGAAGAGATAGAGGAAAGGAACCGTAGTCTGAAAAATATCACCATCTATAGAATTTGAGAAAGTAAATCGGATACCCCTGCTGAAAGGAAGAGAGAAGACATCCAGGAATTCAAAAAGATACTTCGAAATCTTAACTCCACGAAAGACCTACCCACAGAAACTGAAACCAGTTTTTGAAAGTCCCACGTCTGGGAATGTTAGTCACAGATAAACCTGGACCATTGAAGATCATACTGAAAACTGTGTAACTCACATGAGCTACTGCTAAGAAACCATGATTTACCTCACAACAGTATTTATTAGGCTGTCCGGGTGACGCTGCGTCCATGACAAAGGTGCCGACGTTCCAGTCGCCATTCTGCGACCTTCCTCAGGGCGTAATGCCTAGGTCGCAGAATGGCGGTCGAAACGTCGGCACCTTCGCCATGGACGCGGGGCCCCCGGACAGCCTAGTAAATACTGACTCCTGCTGCGGAAGCCTACGCTCTTATCTCACAATAATAAGGATCTCACTTAATAAGGATCAAACTTCTTTGCAACGTGAGGAGATCAAGGAACTGAGAGTAGAGCTGGCAAGAAGACAGAGGGATGAAAGCAAAAATCAACTACAGGAAAGGTATAACGCAAATCATCAGTGGTTGTCCAGCTTCTCAACAGGGAAACTAGCACAGGCAACCAAGCTACAATTTACTATACCAACATAGCAAGCCTTTTATCAAAATTTGATTTGTTTCTACTCGACATCGCTATTATAGCACTGACAGAAACATGATTGAAACCGGACCTTTCGGATGAAAAGATTCATATAGAGGGCTATAGCATGTTTAGTAGAGGTAGAACTGGAAGACACAGGGGAGGAATTCTGATAAGCATAGCAATGATAATCCGTTTATAGTTATCCCTCATTCAGATACGCAAAGAGATTCTTTAGAATCGCTATGGCTGCAAATTAGGCCACATCATTTTAATTTCTATGCTTGTATGTTATATCAATTTCCTTTGTCATCACATAGAATTTGAGATGTAGATAATGCCCTTTTTGATATACTTTGTCAGGCAAACAATTATTATCCTTGGAGACTTCAATATTTAGTCGCTTCATTGGTCCCAGCTCAGATTAAATCCTGTTTGTAGAAAAAGTGTTTCTTAAGGTATATGAAGATTCTTGTTCCTCTTAGCTGGTAACTGGTGGAACTATGTTTTGGGATGGACAGAGATCAGCAACACTTGATCTACTTTTCATAAATGATGAATCAGCTTTATCGACTCCAGTCACACAAAGTCCTATCGGTAATAGTGATCATGCCGTTCTCTGCATTTGTATGCAAATCAAATTTCGTGATGCAGATTCCTCTAGCCACAACCACAAGGTATACTGGCGAGCAAATTTCGAGAACGTGAAGAGGGGCCCTTCGACAGCTCCTCTTACTTTAGAACACGTCAAGGAACAGGAAAGTAATTGGATGATATTTAGATCAGGAATTATTAATGTCTTAGATGCCCACTCACCTATTTCAAAACGAAGTTCCAAACAAAATAAACCATCGATTACAAAAAGGATACGACTGCAAAAAGAAACAACTACGGAAATTTAAATCCACCAATTGTCAGTAACAAAACAGGAAATTAAAGAGAGTTACGCAACACAACATCAAATGAGATACATGCTCACAAGAGAAATTATGAACAAATATTGCCAAGGCCAAGGGCAAGCATCAAGGGCGTACATCCGCAAACAGATTTCTTCTAAGGTTTCTATCCCACATGCCCTCCAAAAAGAGGATGGAAAATTGCTTCAGATCCCAGTGATGTGTCTGAGGTCTTGGCAGACAGTTTTCAAAACTTCTACACATTGGAATAAAACGATTCTGTCCCATCTATATAGTCATGTCCTTCTGAGGAAACATTGGAAGACATTGACTTACATGTAGCAGGTGTGTTCAACATCCTCATATCACTAGATCCTAACTCTTCTACTGGTCCAGATGGTAACCCACCCCTTGTACTGAAAGAATGTGAAAAGAACTTGCTCCAGTTCTATGTAAAATTTTCTGAGACTCCCTTGACTCCAGAGTATTGTCGACAGACTGGAAAACAGCTAATATTACACCAGTTTTCAAGAAAGGTTGTAAGATAGATTCCACTAACTACAAACCAGCAGAAATGTAAGGGCTCATTAACTGAAAACCGATAGTATACTCAATATGAATCGATGTAAATGTAAAAGAAGTATTGTTGAGTACTACAGTGTTGTGTTAACAATATCAACCACGAAATTCATGATATTTGCTTACTGTCAAACAGAAGTGACATTATATATGTGACATTATAAAGGTCATAATTGTGAAAAATGGCACGTGATAGAGAAAAACAGTTTGTATTTTCAAAATCGGGATGATGAACTTTAAAAAGAAGACCAATTTTGAAGAAAACCACAAAGTCATGCAGACCAGTGTAATTAGTTTTACCTTCCTTAAGTTGTAAAATAACACAGCAAACACTTTTTTACCAAGGGAAATGTGTGCATTTTTTAAAACATGTCTCTGATTAAAAACATGCTGC
This sequence comes from Gryllus longicercus, assembly GCA_038098605.1. Taxonomy (NCBI): domain Eukaryota; kingdom Metazoa; phylum Arthropoda; class Insecta; order Orthoptera; family Gryllidae; genus Gryllus; species Gryllus longicercus. The sequence goes on along the minus strand of JAZDUA010000119.1, from coordinate 991,983 downwards.
AAGACAATGTTTGCCAAGAGAGTCACAAGTGAACTGCAACACTTCTTGATGAGTTGTCAGAATGTGATGAACGCCACCAACAGAAATATGTCTAGCAGACTTGGTGTATGTTCAAACTTGGGTATTGAAGCTCAGCCAACAACAAATTTAGGAGGGGGGGGGGGGGGGGGGAGTTCCAAAATATTAAAATAGTGGGCATGCATTCAAAATATTGAAGTTGAAAAATAAGGGATACCCCAGTGAACGTATTTTTTATTTTTTTATTATTTTTATTACTTCAATATGGGACAACTTTGTTTCATGGATTCATTTAGTAAAATAAAATTCAAAATAGTGGTATGATTGGTAACTATGAGGGATCAGGGTTCAAACTCCAGCATTGTTGGGGATTTTCATCCAGTCAGGTCCTATTCAGAGCAGTCCTGGGATCCACTTAGCTTCCTTTTCATATGAGTTCTAGCATAGCACTTGCCAGTAAATACTGGGTAAAACCTGCAACCACGATACTTGCTATGCCAACATCTCAATTCTGAAGTCATAGTAAAACTTCCCATAGATACCTTTTTCCTCCTATTATATATTAATTATAATAGGGGTATAGAGAACCCTGGAAGTGGGTCGCTGCATGAAAAGCAAAGCAAAAGGGGCAGAAGTAAAGAAAAGGAATAAAAGAAAAACAAAAGAAAAGGGATTCCTAAATCCATCTACCCCTAATCAGTAGCATACCTGCATTACTTTAGCACTGATGTTGATGATGACCATGATGATGATGATGATGATGATGATGATGATGATGATGATGATGATGATGATGATGATGATAATAATAATAATAATAATAATAATAATAATAATAATAATAATAATGCTGGCAAATGCTGCAATGGTTCCAAAAAGGTCATTATCACCTCTCATCATCATCCTATCACCTTCATTCATAATTCAAAGCTCAACAACCTAGTCTAACCAAGGGATACAGGCAAAAAGCTTATCCCTGTAATGACACACATTAATCTCTTTTCAGAATTGAATATGAATGAACTCAGAAGAGAACATGTAGCATGGTCAGAAATGGCCAATACACAAATAATAATAAAAATAAAATTCACTCACCAAAATCAATGTCACTATCATCTTCCTCTTCCTCCTCCTCTTTCTCCTCTTCCTTCTCTCCCTGTGCATCATCTCCTCCGGCGACATTGTTACTCGAAGACCCACCACCTCCCCCTCCACCCCCTCCTGCGTCTTCATAAGAGTATGGAATGGCCGCGCCAGCAGCCTGCTGTCGAGCTGCCGCTGCCTCTTGGCGCTGCTGGGCGCGTTGGCGACGTTCATCACCAGGTCGCATTGCTCCGAACTGTTCCTCCAGATACAGTTGATGGAGAAATTTCTCCTCGCCAACTACAAAGGACATCACATCGCAAGAGGTTCAGCAACAATTGCTTTCATAAAATGTAACTGCTAATTGGGAACTGCAGTGAAAAGTTAGAATAAACATGATCAATAAACCTACTCAGCCTTACTACCATACATTTAACTGATGCACTTTATACAGTTCAACAAATTATTTAATACTATTCATTTATTAAAAACAGAAAATTTATAACACAAAAATATAAATACATACAAACAGGTATTATATGTATTTACATCACTTAACAATGCTTCTATTAAATCAATAATTTCAATAAGAATTTGCACAACTGCCTGTGCACCACTTTCTCGCAAAAAACATTAATGAACTTTATCATTACACATAGTAGACTCTGGAGTGAAACCTGAAGTACCAGAACCACCTGGACCATGTATTTGCTCAATGATACTTTGTAATTAAGCATGTGCAAATTTTGCAACCCAGAAACGTTTGTACTGAATCCTTTACTGTGTGATAAGAGTAAGGATGGTGCATTAGAAAAAAGAACTAGATGTTTGGAAGGTTCTATATCTAATCAAAATTTGAAAATTCTTACATTCAGCACCTTCTAGTTCAATACATGACAGCTTATCAAGACTTCCTCATTTATCCTTTGTTCAGGCCATACAGAGATATTTTCAACAACTTCTAAAACAGTTCACTTCACCAAAGATTGCATTGCTCGGTGAAAAGAATTCTTCCATCAGTCAAATAAGAAAAGGGGGATGGTGTTGGAGTGATGTATAAGGTTTCAGAATCGTCACTGAAAAGAATACTACAAGAATTGACACAAATCATGCCGAAAAGCCAATGACATTATGTGGGCATGTGAATTAGTCATCAAACAGGTGTAAATGGACAGGCCATAAATACAAAATCTCAAGGAGCCTGTGCTTATTACTTTCAACAAGCTTTAAGTTAAACTCACAAGAGACTAACTTTTCTTCAAATAGTTATGCCTGTAAATAATATTTCTTACAAAAGAAAGTTTTGAAGTGAACTTTTCTTGCATTATAGCCATATAAATACATTGATTTCATGCAAACATTCCCCTGTTGCCAAAAAGAATAGGGAGTATACTTGCTGACTGCACATCCCAATTTGTTTTGGTATTAATAAGTGAAGAAAAACAAATATAAACACACACACACATACACACAAGAGACAACAGATCATAGAAGATATTCACATTTTAAACTACTCTGTACAATTTCAAGAAGTAATGCATTTTGCATTCAAGTAGGAATTTTCTCTCTCTCCTTCACAATCTTCTGATGGATGAAGGGTTTGAAGAGACAGAGAGAGAGAGGGGAGAAAGAGGTAGTTCATTATTTCCATCAAACACTTCTGTTAATTCAACTTAACTTCAACAGAGAAGTAATTAATCCAATTTGATATGAGCACTGGCCCAATTTTCTATTACTGTTTGGGTATATTTTTAATTTATAACTTTAAAATTTTTGAAAGTGTTATTATAAATTACGTTAAAATAAAATTATCCACTAAAACAGTTGACATCACCCGTGTTTCAATTCAGTGTCTACGATACATCGATTTTGATTCCCAGACATCCAAGAAATAGTTGAGAAAGAACACCTTTTGTACCAGGCTAACAAAACCTAACTCTTGCCTATGGCAAAAGTATGGAAGCTCTTTGAAGTTTCTGTTTATTGAGAAAACTGGTACATCATACATTGTTCCCCTACAGAGCCAAAAAGCTGGTGCCTTTAGTTCAAATTTCTGAACCACATTCCTTAAAGTCATAGAAGTTTAGCAACTCGAGACACCCAGATGCCTGGTTACTAATGGCATCAAGACCTTTGCTGGAGGGATAAAAGGCAATGTCTCAGTGACATAATGACAAATTTAAAAAATAAATTTTATTATATACTCTAAAATTTTTATTTTTATTTTTTAATCTGAAATTAATGAACTCTCCTTAGTAAAAGACTTGACTGATGTTAAAAATGACAGGTACTTCATTTTCACCAGACCAAAAAGATGTTTTAGACCAAATTTGGATTATACTTCAATAAGATCTGCCACATCTAAATGCACTGGTTCTTGTGATTTCATTGCAGCTTTTAACAACCTCCTGCAATACGATTTTCAATAATGACCAATGTGAAATCAAGTGTAATTTTTAAATGCTGAATATAGAAATGTAAGGGGATCAAGAGAGCTCTGTTATTATGATTAATAAAAATTCTCGTTTTACATCACTTAAAATTATATGTTAATGTAATATGTTCCCTCCCATAAAATGAAGAATCTACTGGAATTGTGTGTTTTTGTTTTATTCTTCTGATGAAGGGTGACTATGAAGTTTATTAAGTGTGTGATTAATGTGTCTGAGGGGCAGGGTTTCAGAAAATATTTTAGAGTTCATTAGGGTGTTGCTATGAACAAAATTTGATAAAACCCTACCTTTATGCCATCGGCAGACAAGAGAAATCAACATTAGAGGGGCAAGGGAAAATTGTTTGGAGGAGAGTAGCTTTCATTGTACAAGATAGTCATATCTTCTGTGTAGTGTTGTCGATTTTGCAGTTTTATGGAACTTTGAAACCATTTAATGTCAGTCAAATATGACAAAACAAAGAAGACAGATATAATGAGATATCTAGTTACAAAGTTGATGCTTTCCATAAACAATAAAAGATATCTCTATTTACCATCTAATGGGTTCACAAAGCAAGTTTTGTACTTTAGAGTATTATCAAATAAAATTGGTTGTTAATTATGCGTTGCGGCCTCAAGGATGTTCTATGTTATTCATGAGAGCCACAGGCCCAACTATACTCTTAAACGTTGAAATTCAAAGTGTGAATAGTCGACATGACTGTAAAAGTAATTTGGCATAAAAATACAAGGGTAAGACTACTTTCAACTGACTCTGAAAATAGTTTCTACTTAGATCAAAGAAAACATTCAACTGGATTCTTTTTTTATAAACATTCATTTTATAACATCAGGTCATAATGAATAGAATAGAAAAGTATGAAGAAGGAACACTCACATGAATCTCACAACTTACGTGGTTCAAAGAAATCAAAAATTATTTCATGCACAAAAGGCAAAAATGTTACTGTGCATTTTTCTTCCAAAATTGAAAATCTTATACTTCTCTTCAATTTAATGAAAATTTTCATGAAAGTAAAAATTATCTAAGTTTTGTACACCACTTGAATCATTTGAATGTAAAATTTAATACACAAGATATTAGAATGAAATAAATTAAACTGTTCATATGATCACATATTTTGATCCAAAGAAAGAATATTTTATCCAAATGCAGAAATTCTACAAGGAGGATACTGGCTTAGAGATTTTAAAGTTTTTGTAATTTTTTTTTGTTTTCTTTACAAAATTAGTCCTGTTTTATTTATTTGTAACCCTTTTTTATAGAAATTTGATCCTTTTTAGCAGTTGGGTAATATTAGAAATGCTTTTTTAAATAAATGGAAATCTTAAAATAAGAATTAAGAAATTAAAATAAGTACTAATGAAAAGGGAGACTAATTGAATGTGTGAAAATGACATTCAAGTGACATTTTATAAATTCTGAGAAAATCGTGATCATTTTAGGCTATAATTCAGTTGCAACGTAACTTCATGTTTTTGATAAATAATTGAAATGCTGTGGTTTTAATAATGAAACAAAGCACAACTTTACAGAAATATTGTCTTAAATAAACAGTTTTCTCAAAATTTATGAAATGTCACTTATACATTCTAGTTTCCACCTATTCAATTGAAGATATTTACACATATTAAAATAAGGGCAGTAGAATTTCCTAATATTCATTTCCTTTCTCAAATAGTTAATGTTGTAAAAAACATTTTTTCAAGAGAACGCACGCAAATTTGTAGAAAATTCATGAAAAAAGAACAGACTTAACAAGGAAGCTAACAATTATTTGTACCTGAACAGATGGACCCTAATTCATAATACCTTGTAAATAGCAACAAAGAACAGAAAATTTTACTGTTGCTCATTACTACATTTTTACAGAAAGGGTTTCAGTACTGAGCAATGCTTACCTCCCAAGAAGTCATTCTGCACAATGATGCGGTAACGTTCATAGTTGGCTAGTCGGTCTTCCCTTGACAACTGCTCTGGATCTGGAGGGTCAGTGCGCACTGGGTAGTCTGGAATGTGGTCCAGATGTGCCCGTACATCAAACCGATCTATCAGCACATCAGCACGACCCTGCCAAGGCATCCTACGGCCACATACAAACTACATGCAGAACTCCGGCAAACCACCCCACAGAGGATAAAAATCGTGGGTCAAGACGCAGAGCACCAGTTAGATACAGCAATCCGAGGGATATATTCTTGACCTCGACACTTACATATTAGCCGGGCTGTCGCCTGCCAAAGCAACAGCCGGATCCAAATGAATTTTAACCGGGCGGCCGTGCAACTGCAGGAATTGTGTGGGATCGGCTTTCTAAAACATGCGAAACCACGATACAGTTACTCTTCCTTGCAGAAGAATACACCCGAAGAAACACTAATCAGGCTGTACTTACGATTTTCTCATAAAAATCTCGCCGCCTTTCGGCGCGTTTCTTGTAATCCACCATAATTCCGCGGATTTTCCGCTCTTGCTTACGTGCTTCGTGCCACATTTTCTTAGTTTTGTTCACTGTTAATTAATGCAATCTGTCGATAAATAATCAACACATCAAATAACCCCAGACAGAACCCAAAGCTTGACCCGCTCGGGAAAATGGACGCGAAATGAATGCTCGACTCAACTTATTTCCGTTTTCGGTACGAAATCCTTCAACTGAACATTCAGATCGTTGAATTCACATACTTACTTTTTTGCTAATATTCCATAAAGCAATCACGTTATCCCCCACACTACCCATGAATCAACAATCAAGCAAACACTTACTTCCAATATTACACCTGCGACACCATCCGCCATCTGCAAGACAATGCAGCCAACACCCATGCAGTCAATACTACATTGGGAGACACGAAACAATTTTTGAAATTGTACATCAATGGCATTGAAGAAATCAATATATTTTACGATAATTGCATAAGTTTTGCATCAAGTGCTTTCATTTATTCAAATAAGAGGACACCAGCATGTGATTTCTCTCATTTATTCTGTCTGCGGGAAGCGGGAGCGTTGCAAGAACAGTCTACCATGGCATGCTCTCTTCAGCTCAAATTGAGTCAAATGTGAGCATGCGCTACGGTGCGTAGATATCTCTGCGGGCCATCCGACCCAATCAAACCCGACCGGCGGCGTAGCGCCGGTGGCATCAGGTGGCACGTCAGTTTTCCTTTTACCGCATTGTGAAGCATCGAGCTACTTTAAAGGTACAAAATTCGAGAATTGTATTACGTGTATTCGCCGGAAAAAGAGTATAGTAATTCACGGCGTTTCACTAATAATGTACTTACTTTTATAATGTACTTACAGGTGCTTTAAGCGATTGAAAGCTTTCTTTTTTTTCTTCTTTTTTTTTTTTTTTTTTTTTTTTTTTTTTTTTTTTTTTTTTACTTTCTCGCCCTTACGAAGGTACTCCGTAAAAATAGTCATGTAATCGTGCGCCAGAAAACGGAAAATTTTTGACAGAAAAAACTTATTGCTGGGCCTTGGTAACGAAAAAGTGGATAAATTCTGGTTATTTATATAGAAAAAATCCTCTAACACGTGATGTAGCCAGAATCCATGTTTTCTGGATCCTTGATACCGAAAAATCGATTGACGACAAAACGTCGATCCGTCCGTCTGCCTGTGAACAACGCTGGCAGCGGTACGAAATCCTTGCAGTTGGAATTTGTAATTTAGAATTAATTACGTAAGTTAGAATTTGTAAGTTAATTACGTAAGTTAGAATTTGTATGGGGATTAACTGCTCATCTGATTTTCTCCAAAATTGATATTCAAAAATGATTATTCAAAATTGATCTGGCTGTCGTCGTTGCCCCTTGAATTTGAAACCAATGTTTTAATTTAGGAGGTACTTTACATGAAGCTCCTTGGACATTTTCAAAATGTTCATAAAAATTGATCCAACTTTTTTATTACATTTTGTTATTGGATAGTCTAAAGGACGATTAAGATAAAAATCTCATTTTTGAAAAAAACGGATTTTTCGAAGAATTAAACATTTTTTTCGGCGTTTTCCTACAACAAAAACTTAAAGATAAAGATATTTTCTCTTAATGAATTCTGTTCCATTAAGATAGATTTTGAAATAAGGTCATGTACAATTTTTCGAAAATTTTTGGCGTTATTTTGCGTTAAATATAGTCAATTTTTAATTTTGTTAAAACATTTTTTCTCAAAAAACGGCTCTATTTTTTTTTATTAAATAAATGTAGGAATAGCGTATAGGACGCTTAAAAGAATTGGTCCTGATCGTTGAAAATTGTGTTTTTCTGAAACTGCAAAAATTCAATTTCTTTTCGGCGTCTTCCTATAACTACAATTATGAAGATACAATGTTTTTCTTAATGAAATGTGTTCATCAAACACATCTTCTAATAATGTCACTTTCAATGTTTCGAATTTGTATGTATGTATATATATATATATATTTGAAATTTTGTATCAAACAGGCAATTTGTATTTTCTTTAAACCATATTTTCTTGAAAACAGCACAACATTTGTTGATTAAATTTTGACTTAAGAGAGCATATTGTACGTTTAAGATTATGATGCAGGTCTCAAGTTTGTTGATATTTCTCATTTTTCGAAAATTGGAAAAAAAGTTTCGGCGTCTTCCTACTAATGTGAATATATACTTTTTTCTCAATGAAATGCGTTAGTTTGTGTAATCTGGCGTGAAGCTTAGTCGCCCGCTTCGAATTTTCTTCACTTCGTGAACGTAATATGAGAAGTACTTGGAGGCAGTTGGAATTTGTAATTTAGAATTAATTACGTAAGTTAGAATTTGTAAGTTAATTACGTAAGTTAGAATTTGTATGGGGATTAGATGGGGTCATTGACACGGAAGCTGAGCTACATTATTTGTCACAAGCATATTAAGTCTGTTTAAAAAAATATACAATACAAATGTAAACTAATTCATTATATACCACTGTTTTGTTAAATAAACATTATTTTTCTTTTTGTTGATCAGTATAGTTTCTAATTGTATAGAAACAGTTATGAAGCAAGAAATATTTTACTTTTAACTTAAATTTGTGTAACGACTTAAGTTGTTTGTCATCTGGCAATGGGTTGTAAAGTAACGTACGTGTATTGTATGTGGATTTCCGGTAGTGAGCTGTTGGTACTGACACTTGAAGGTTATTTATACGACGTGTGTTGTAACCATAAATATCAGTATTGCATGAAAATATATTCCCACCATTAAGTAAGTCAGTATGGCATTTTTTTCATTATTCGAATAATTTTCTTTTGCAATCTAAAGGTTTGGATACTACACGATGAGCTTCCCCAGAATAGTATGCCATATCTCAGGCGGGAATGCACATTTGCAAAATACATTGCAACGAGCTACATGACTGCTGACAGAATTGGAAACGATACTGAATGCATAACATAATGAACTTAATTTAGTGTTTAATTCTGTTATATGTACATTCCATTTGAAGTTTGAATTGAGAGACCGTGAAATTTGGTACCTTAACATCAGCTAATTGCATATTGATCATTTTCAATGGAGCATGCGATTGCTGATTTAAAATGCAAAAATGCATTGAAACTGTTTTCACGCCGTTAACCATTAATTTTTTATTACAAAACCAATTTGAAACTTCTGAAATAGTACTATTTATTGTTTCATTTTTGCAAAGAACATTCGTGTCATAGGCAAACAGAACCGTTCATCCACTTTTAATAGACGAGGGCATATCGTTTACGTATAACAGAAAGAGGATAGGACCTAAAATCGAACCTTGCGGGACCCCATATTCAATTGGTAAAGAATTGGAAATATAAGTAAATAATGTCCTTTCGTGCCAGTACGATATTTCTATACTTTGAGATCGATGTTTAAGGTACGAGGTTATCTAATCTAGGGCGATACCACGAATTCCATAAGAAGGTAATTTTGATAACAAGATATTATGATCAATAACGTCAAAAGCTTTCAAAAGATATAAAAATATTCCAGCTTCATTTTGGTCCATTGATGAAGCAACATCCTTAAGAAAAGAAAAAATTGCAGATTCCGTAGATTTTGATTTTCTAAAACCATGTTGTGAGTCTGATAAAGCTTTGTTTTTCCTGAGAAAAGTTTCCATTTGCGTATAGAAAAGCCTCTCTAATATTTTTGAGAAAACTGACAAAGAGAAATTGGCTGGTAATTTTGAATTTCATTTTTCCTCCCATTTTTAAAAAGTGGCTTATTTTTGCTGTTTTGAAAATATCTGGAAATATTCCTGAGCATAAAGAAGCATTGAAAATGTGAGTTAACGGGTGGATAAAAGCAGGTGCACAAGTTTTCAATAAACAATCCGGAAATTTATCTAAACCAGATGAATATTTATTTTTTATTTTACTGACTATTCGTAAGATTTCGTTAGAAGAAGTTTCTGAAATAAACATCGTGTCGAATTTTTTTTAGGAGGGGAATGATGTTGAATTTTTTGGTTTTAGTCCCTTCGTGAGTTCAGCCGCAATTCTAGAAAAGTGTTGGCTGAAGAGATTTGCCACCTTTTCCGGATTACTGACTTCTCTTTCATTATCCTTTAAAACAACGTTTTCTACTAAGTATCGAGATGATGTTGTAGAATTTTGTACGATATTCCACATTGCTTTAGTTTTGTTACTTGCGTTAAAAATATCCAGATTATTACTATAACTATTACTTTCCTTCAAATTTGTTTTGTATTCTCGGAAATAGACATGGAAACCGGGTAATACGTTATGATGTTTAGAAATTTAGAAATAAAGTAAAGCCTACGTTTGTTTTTACACGATGTTCTAATTCCTTGTGTGATCCACGTAATATTTTTCCGTGATTTTTTTTAAGGAAAGCATGCGTTAAAATGACATGAAAGCATTGAAAAAAATATATTATATTTTTCATTTGTGTCAGTAGCGTTGTAAACTGTGTTCCATGATTCCTTCAGCAAGTAGTCCGTAAATAATTGTATGTTAATTTTAGCGAATGTTCTGCACACGCGTGTATTGTGTCAGTGTTCATGTTATTAGTAATTGTAAGTATTTGGGCATCGTGGTCACTGTAATAAAGATTAGTAGTTTTTATTTCATATCTAGTTGTGGTTTTGTTAATTATAATTTGATCTATAGCTTTTTGTGATTTAAATGTATTCCGAGTAGGTACATTCACTGTAACATCTAAATTAAAATAATGCAGTAAATTGAGAAACTACTCTTTTTCGTGGGATTCAATCAGAAAATCAATATTGAAATCTCCACATCTAACAATGGTTTTAAAAGATATATTACTAATTTTGTTTAGAGTTTTCTTTAGATTTTCTAAGAAAATGAAATTATCTAAAGCTTGCTTTGTTGGAGGTCTGTAGATGCAAAGTAAGCTAGTTATGAGCGTAGTAAGACGTACGACTATTATTTCAAATACTTTTTCAACTGCATATAAATTTAATTCTGACAAGAAGATAGAATCATCATTTCTTACATAAATACACCAACCTCCAAAAGCAGGGCCTTTATTTGAGTCCCTCACTCTACAGTACGATCTTGCAAGGTAAAAACTAGGAATTTGGAGTGCGTTTAGATCATTTTGAGTGTATATATGTTCTATAGCAAAAAATATATTTTTTACCTACATCACACTGTAATGCTGCCTCGATAAATTCAATTTTATTTGAAAGGGATTGCACATTATGATGCATTATTTGAATATTCTGCATGTACCTACAGGGTGGTTTCTCTGCTACATTTAACTGTAGTTGCTATTTATTTATCTCATTTTTAGCTCAAGTGCGTGGTCGAAGGAAGTATCGTGTCCCAGTAGTGACGAGGTGAGGAAGGACGGGCGACATATGTAGATAAATGAATAATAGGAAAGGTAGTACAATGATTAGGTTCAGGAGATAAGGTAATTTGGTCCAAAGAGGTCCCGGAGGATTGAAGAGAACTAGGTGATGTAGGTGGGGATGGGGCTTTGGCAGGACACTGCCGAGGTTGTGTTTTACAAGCTCGCTACTGAGTGCATGTCTCCGAGAAGGTTCAGGTGAAGACCATGCCGGGTGAAGTGTTTTCCTGAGAGAAAGTTTAGCCCAAATAATTTAACACGTGTGTCTCTCAGATGCAGTTTCCATTGGTTTTCTTACATTCGAGCTTTTGTTATAAGTTTGCAAATGAATCGTTTAGAAATAATTTAAAACCTATTGGTTAATCCACATTTTTTGACCGCGTTTCGAGGAATGTATTTATATTCTCAAATACATTGATGTATTTTCTTTCAAACAATCCGCAAACCTTCATTTAAATTTGCCCAATTAGATTTTTTACTTAAAATTACGATTTAAATGTAAACATTGCCTATGTTTGAATCAAAATTCGAAAAATATACTCATGTGTTTGAAAAATTGAACATGACATCATTTTTAGATGTTTTTATTGACATATTTCATTATAAAAAATGGGTATCTTCATAATTGTAGTTGTAGGAACACGCCGAAATAATTTTGAAAGTTTGAAAAGTTTAGAAAAATCAGGATTTTTAGCCAAAATGAGACCTGCGCCATTCTCTTATTCTCCATTCTTCAGTTCCACCCAACAACAAAATTTTATTGAAAACGATGGAGCAGTTTTTGAGAAAAAAATTGTTTAAACAAAATTTAAAATTGCACATAATTCTTGGAAAATTATGCCAAAAATACTGAAAATTACGAAAAATTGTTCCTGGTCTTATTTTAAATTCTATCTCTATGGAACAGATTTCATTAAGAAAAAGATCTTGATCTTTAATGTTTTAGTTGTAAGAAACTCCAAACAAAGTTGCATTTTTGCAATTTTCGAAAAATAAGGATTTTCAACTAACACAAGACCTGCACCACTCTCTTAAATGTCCTTCGCACTATCCAACAACAAAATTTAATAAAAACCGATGGAGCTGTTATTTTGAAATATTGAAAATGTCCCAGAGACTTCATGCAAAGTAGCCCCTAGAATTAAAATGTCGGTATCAAATTCAAGGGGCCAGCCAGATCGATTCGGGAATATAAATTTTGGCAAAAATTGGCTGAATGGTTTAGCCGTTAGCGTTGTTTACAAACGGACGGGCAGAAGTTTTGCCGTCAATTCATTTTTCGGTATCAAGGACACACAAACAAACAAAAATAGGATTCTGGCTACACCACATGTTAGATGATATTTGTTTCTTAATTTAGCATCTGTATTTATCCACTTTTGTTACCAGGGCTCTATAATAAAAGATTTTTCTTTTCATTTAAATTATTTCATGTTCGTTTCATTTCTAAAAGTAACAAGTCTTCTTGACAATGAAAATAAATGCAGATAAGTATGAGAGACGATTCATTTGAATTAGACTTTTTCCAGTTATAACCGAGATTTTAGTATGGCAGAAATTACAATACTCTAATATTATGAAAGTATTTTAAATCAGACGAGAAAGTAAATGATGTTGTGGCTCCTCTAGTTTCAAGAAAAAAACTTCAAATATTACATAAGTTCTTACATTGGACCATAAATATAACACAGAAACTTATGTTGTTACTTTTTCATATATGTACGTAGTACTTATACGTAGTACGTAGTACGGAGTACGGAGTATTATAGGGAAACTCATGTAATGCTGCGGAAAATCAATTTCGAGATTCCAACGGCAATACTCGTTTTGGGGTCCCCTGATACCGAAAGAGTTTTTTTCAAAACGTCCATCTGTTTGTGCATCTGTCTGTCTGATTGTCCTTCTAATTTTTTTCAAAAACTGCTCCAATTTCTTTCTTTAAAATGCTTGTAAGAATTAAACAAAATACACTTATAAAAGTGGCATACGTTCGATTTTCTAGTTTAACTCTGATTTTTCGAAAATTTCAAGAATTACAAATTTTTCGGGCGTCTTTCTATAACTACTAAATTGAAGATTGAGATTTTTGCTTCAAATTACATTTTTTCTCCATAGTCAGTTCTTTAATTAAGATTATGTACATTTTTTTGAAAACTTAAGTAATTTTCGCGCAATATTGCGAGCAATATGTGCAATTTAAAAAATTACAAAAACAGTATTTTCTAGAACTGGGTCAAATTTTTTCTTGAAATGTATGGCAGTGTTAGTATTAAATGAACTCTATAAGATGACATAAACTCTATTTGCTCTAGACATATTGCTCTATTTTTGTTTTTTAAAAAATTACAAAAATTGAATCTTTATTGACTTGTCTCGTCAATATTTATTTTAGCTGCAATTTGTTCACAGTAATGTAGTTTTGAGAACTTGAGCTTTAAATAATGCCATAAAGTTTCTCAAAAACTCAACCGTTTTCTGTCAAAACCAGCTCAAAACTACGCATTTTTAGAAACACTCAAACGCCATTTTCTCGAAAACGGCTCCAATTTTTTTTCAAACTTTTCGACTGGATAGTTCTAATTACACTCTTTAATAAAACGTAAAGTTCATTTCGGGGTATTTTTTCGTTTTTTCAAAAATTACACAAATATACGAACTACGAATCTACGAACAGTATCCCCTCGGAACTTACTAAACTTGAATTTCAAGTGAATATGGAGAAAACAAAACTGTGAGTAGATAATGAATAAACGTTATGTTCGACATCTCATTTTTACGTTCTTACATAAGTGTGCAAATGCCGATTTTCAAATGAATGTGACGCACATTTTATGTTTATTAAACTTAACAAATACCTAATTCACATAAACATACAAAACAATGTTATATTTGCATGCCACGCTAGATTCGCATAGAAAACAATTAATAAAGCAATTGCAAAAGTAGAAGTGAATACAAACTAGACAGTTTGTAAAGTTTCAATCTCTTAAAAAATTAGGGGAGAAAAATATGGAAGTGTTACGAAATTCGGGAAAGAATCAAATGTAGAAATAGAAGATGTTGCGACAGATTTTTCAGAACTAATTGGGAATGATCTGAATTTTTGCATTTTGAATTTGTGCTAATGAAAATGTGCTACTTGCATATTAGCAAAATAGCGTAAAAAATGTAGCAGTACTGAAATATAACTATTAGCAACATGAACATTTACAATCAATTGTTACGGCGATTATAATTTTGAATTTCAATAAAACCAGCTCATATCCCGTCTGGAGGTACACAGAATAACATTCAAGGCCATTGGGTGTTGGGAACTTTTAAACGGGAGTATAACATTACCAGCCACAATGATTCATTGGTAAGTCGAATGCCAAATACTGAAAGAACATATTTGAACAAAGCTGGGTATGAAAGAGATGAAGGGTGAATTAAATTGTCAACAACTGAAACTACTTTAAAAACAGTTTACAGAGTCGGTAACGCCACATTTTTCTAGTACGTGGTATGAAAGTTATGTAACGCTGCTCGAAAAAACGGCGTATTTTCGGCAGAAAAAAATTCATTGACGGGCCCTGATAACAAAAAAGTGGATAAATCCAGTTTCTAAATGAAGAAAAATGAATATTCTAACACGTGATATAGTAATTACTTTTTCTGGGTCCTTGATACAGAAAAAACAATTGACGGCAAAATGTCCGTCACCACTTGCGCCTAAACCATACGTAGGATTTTTTTCCAAATTGAAGAAACAACTGTCGATCTAGTTCGAGTCGAAGCTTCGAGATATTGGGAACATTCTTCAAAATTTGGGGGTACTTTGCGTGAAGCCTCTAGGACATTTTCAGTTTTTTATTAAACGTTTGGTAGGGATAGTACTAAATGTACACTACAAGTGAGTTAAACGCCATATTGCTGTATTCTTTTGTATTTTCAAAAATTACAAAAATTTAAATGTATTCACTAGTCTCTCTAATATTTACAATAGCGACGATTTGTTTACATTTTGTATTTATGACTAAATGTGCTCTAAATGATGTCATATAAAGCTTCTAGAAAACCCAACAGTTTTCTGGGAAAATGAGCTCAAGTTTCCGCATTTTCAGAAACGCTCAAACGCCATTTTCTCAAAAAGACTCGAAATATTTTCTTCAAATGTTTCGTTTGGATAGTGCATATTATACTGTTTAAGGTAACATAAAATTAATGTTGTTGTGTTGTTTTGTTTAAAAAAACAACACAAATGTAATTTTTTGAAAAATCTTTCACGTCGTTAATATACACATTTCCAGCAATTTATATACATTATTGTATTTGTGATTGGAAGTGCTTTAAATAAATTCAAATGAAGTTTATTGAAAACTCAAACAATTCCCGTGAAAAAGAGCTTCAAATTTCGCATTTACACTAACACTTAAAAGCCCTTTTCTTAAAAACAGTTCTAAATTTTTCAATGAAAAATGCTATTTAGGAAGGGATTTTACTCTTCTTTAATATTCTTAAAGCAATATTTCGGTTCTACAATTAAAAAACCGACACATTAAGACAATGTTTTGGAAAAAATACTTTGTGCGGCGATAGATTGCAGCTGGCAAGAGGATAGGGCAAGACCGTAAAGCCAGTCGACACCAGGGAAATGAGTTAACTTTACTAGGAGAAAGTCTGTGACTTTCTGTAGCACTTCTATTTACTTTCCTGCATACGTACAAATATACAGAACAATATACGAAGTATAAGGAAAATTATATAATGCTGCTGAAAATCGATTTCGATATTTCAACGGAAATACACGTTTTGGGGTCCCCTGACACACAAAAAGAGTTACATGAAGCTCCAGAGTCACTTTTCTAAATTTTCTCAAAAATGGCCCCAAATATTTTCTTTACATTTCTTGTACGAATAGAGTAAAATACGCTTGTAAAGGTGGTATAGGTGCGATTTTCAAGCTTAACTCTGAATTTGAGAAACTTGAAAAAGTTTCTCCGGACTCTTTTTCTTCTCTTCTATTTTCCGGCCTCTTCCTACAACTACAGAGTTAAAGTAAGATTTTGATAAAGTTAAAGATAGAGATTTTTCCTTCAAATAAAATTTGTTCTCCATAGTGAGTTCTTTCATTATGGTCATGTACATTTTTTTGAAAATTTTAGTAATTTCGGGTAATATTGCAAGCAAAATGGGCAATTTTTTTAAAAAAAAATACAAAAACAAGGTTTCCTCAAAACCAGCTCCAAATTTTTTCTTTAAACTTTTGGTAGTGATAGTGCTAAATGTACTCTATAAGATGATATAAACGCCAAATTTCTCTATTCTTTTGTTTTTCAAAAATTACAAAAATGTCTTTTTGACTTCCCTCACGTCGTTAATAGCGGCGATTTGTTCACATTATTATATTTATGAGTACATGTGCTTTAAATAATGTCACATAAAAATTCTCGAAAACAACCTTTTTCTGCCAAAATTATCTCAAAATTCCGCATTTTCAGAAAGGCTCAAATGCGTTTTTCTCAAAATGACTCCAAATATTTTCTTCAAACTTTTACAACAGATAGTGCAAATTGTACTCTTTATTATGACATATAATTCATTTTGGGTATTCTTTTGTTTTTTCAAAAATTGCACTTAAGTATTTTTTTGAAATATTTCTCACGCCTTCAATATGCACATTTCCAGCGATGTGTAAACACTATTGCATTTGCGACAAAGTGCTTGAAATGACTTCATGAAATTTTTCGAAAACTCGATAGTTTTATGTGAAAATAGCTTCAAATTTCGTTTTCACACCAATGTTTACACACCATGTTTTTACAAACGGTTGTAAATTTTTAAATAAAAAGTTTCTTATAGGGCGATGTGTTAATCGTCTTTAGTATTCTTAAAGAAATAATTCGATTCTACTACAAGGAAAACGAAAAACTGAGAAAATGATTTAAAAATATACTTTGGGCGGCGATAGATGGGAGCTGGCAAGAGAATATGGCAAGTCCGAATAGTTAGCCTAGACCAAAAGATGCAGAAAACTAATACGGGAAAGTCTGTGCCATTCTGTAGCACGAGTTTGGTATTAAGGACCCACAAAACAGGGATTCTGGCTACACCACGTATTAGAGGAATTTTGTATTAATTTAGTAACTGCTTTTATATACATTTTTCAGGGCCCAGCAATTTTTCTTCTGCCGAAAATCCTCCCTTTTTTCGCGCAGCATTACATAACTTTCCCTGTACTACGTATTTTACTCCGTATATACGTATGTATACGGGAAAGTTAAAATAATGTATTTTTTATTTCAGGAAGGAATTGAATACTATGAAAAATCTACAGATATTTTAATGGTAATAGTAAACCAGTGGTGCTAAAACAGTACGTAGTTTGTCGCCTTTATGTTATACTGTTATGTAATACTGTTTTATATGTACAACAATATCTCCCCAAATTAACACATCTCAGACATCAGTTTTAGGAAAAACATATTACAAATTAAATATTTTCAAGCAAATATCAACCCAAATTTGACAATTATAACTGCTTTTCATATAGTCCCAACAATAAGACGCAATCAACTGAAATCCCGTTATTCTTGCGGAGCTATTGTTTCATTCCAATCTGATATTCCCTGAGCGATAGCAATTTTTTTCATATATTTCAAATAGGTTTTAAATAATTTCTAAAAGATTAATTTGTAAATGTATAAAAAAGGCTCGCAGGTAAGAAACGAACAGAGAAATACGAAACAATATACAAATTCTAACTTACGAAGCATCCAACTGCCTCAAAACGTACAATTACGTTCACGAAGTGCAGTGAATTCGGAGCGGGCGACAATGTTTGTTGATAAATTACAATATATATATATATATATATATATATATATATATATATATATATATATATATATATATACCAACCGTCCGGAACCACCAATCAGTCAAAAACGAGTAGCAATGTAAAGGACTTGCCAACATCAGCACATGGAATTGAGAGCTCGCTCCCGCTAATGGTGACTCGTCCGAACTTTTCGTGAGGTATTTATTCCTTTGCAATGGCGGTAAGCAATCCAGTCATCGCTGTTTGCGAAGAATCTCGGCTGTGCGAGGCCACGCGTCAATATTTTTAGGTTGTTTGGTTGGAATGCTCTGTGAAGGAAAATGAAGATATTGTAAGCTTAGCTTAAACAAAAACTATTTAGTTCACTGGTCAGTAGCAGTGATTGACGGAACATTTTCGCTTTGGATCGTAAAACGAAGAAATTTTATGATAATGTTTTTGCCAACTTGGGTACAAATATTTTTGAAGCCTCGGGTTTAAAATAAACTGTTTGGTTTTAATAGAATTATAACTTTCTAAGGCATATTTCTATGAAATTGGGGAAGGTTTTTGAGAGGAAACTTTTAACCGCGAACTTAAGGATATTATTCATTTAGTTAAATTATGTGCACAGTACCGGCTGCAACAGTATCCGTAGAAAGGAGATTTTCTGCTTTAAAGATAATACATAATTATAAAAAATAAGCCCAAGAACAAGAGCGAATATGCAGCTTATCCCTTGTATTATTTGATAAAGAACGCTTGGTATCTATAGGTGATACAGAGTATTTCTAAAACAGTCATTCAAAATATGCCACAACAACAGGACATAGAGTACAGTTGGATGTTTAGAAGATTTACACATATTTATACTATAAATTTATGAATGTCAATACGTTAACTTGAAAGCTTGAAACAAAAGTGTAACAGCTGCAGCACGTGGGCGTTGGGTACTCTCTCGTCACATTC
Source organism: Gryllus longicercus (assembly GCA_038098605.1). NCBI lineage: Eukaryota > Metazoa > Arthropoda > Insecta > Orthoptera > Gryllidae > Gryllus > Gryllus longicercus. The sequence goes on along the minus strand of JAZDUA010000119.1, from coordinate 972,832 downwards.
CAATCGCGTGACACTCGGTCTGGTTTTTGACGCAGCGTCTCGACCCGGAACTCGCCGTTCGGCTCGTGAGTGTTCGGTGTAAAAGGAACATCCTTTCGATGCATGGAATGCTGAAATGGTAGTGGCTACCCAGTCTACTGTCGGTCCATTTCGAATTGTTGCGCGGAAGGGGTGCGCTTTCTTGAAGAATAAGCAATAATCTTAATTAGGGAGCGGATTTCTATGATTTTGCATATTTTCGTCCGGGAAAGTACAGGCGCATGTTTTTACATATTTTTTAAAAATATAAACTTATTTCTAAACCGTTTAATATTTTCGTAGATTTATTATTTATTTGTGAGCGTTCATTCATTAGAATGAGTTTTTCTTTTCTATATATAATAAAATATTTGTGCTAATGAAGGATATTTCTTGATATCGTATTTTTAAACCTGACAGAAAAATGTAACAAGGCATAAAATACTCTTCACTAAGTTGAATATTTACTTTAAATTTCTCCCGCAAGGTAGATTGTATTATGTTTGCAGAAAAATATATATTTTCATTCTTCTGAATTTTATCAAGAATGTTTTATACAGGAAATGAAATATTGTTAATTTTTATTGCGTATTAAAGTGCATATTTCAGGTCATAAATGCATATTTTCAAAATCATATTTCAAGATTTGAAGGGCATAAAAAAACCTTAATCATAATGAATTATTGCAGATTACCTAATGAATTTTAAAATACTAATTATTTAATTTCATATTTATTGAATTGAATGAATTTCACTTTTGCCTTCATACCAAAATTTCTAAAGCATTTTAATATTATCTTAAGGGAGTCCACGAGATGTATTTGAAAAAAATGAGCCTTGTTTTTAGCATGCCCGCCTCCCCGCTCGCTTGTCGCTTCAGAAAGATAGACCTGGATCTTGGCAAATCTAGGTATCTTCGCAGAAAAATACCACGTCTCGACGCTGGTATATATAATCCAACATTTATCTTTTTATGAAAGTAATTAATTCTATAATCTAAATTTTCTGTGCGTATCATGCTTGTATGTGTGAGTAGCATTGTCTGATGTTTGTTGATTATTTTTCTTCGCATGCATGTGAAAGCCTGATATTAAGTGGATTATTTAAGCTATCTAGCTAGCTACTGTCGATAATCCTGTCGCCGTCTGGACTCAAACCATAGGATTTTCCGGTCAGAGACACTGCGGTGACATCAGTTGATGCCCTGAGCGACCTCAACCGGTGATGCTTACTAGATCTGGGACCGTTTGTATTAGCCATCAGCTTGCTCAGCGCAGCAGCTTTACCGACAGCCATGATGGAAATAACCATTTCCATCATGCCGGCCGCATTGTGCTTCAAAATTAGTGGGTAGCTAGTCGAAGTTGGTATTTTGCGGTAGTTTTCGTTGAGACCCGTGTTGATCCGATGATTTGGATCGTCTTTCGCTAAGCATCTCGATCTTAGTTTTTGCTGTAGCGAATTTCAGGACTTGCTCATCCATCCACCTGTTTTGTTCCATGTGCAGCAGAAAAATGGGCCGCTTCACCAGAGATGTATCTAAGCATTCAGGCGCCCATAGCTGACGTAATAATAATAATAATAATAATAATAATAATAATAATAATAATAATAATAATAATAATAATAATAATAATAATAATAATAATAATAATAAAACAATTCATGATATCAATTCTGTTAGCAACTACCTAAAATTTAACAATATTAGTACAGAAACAGACATTTTTTGTAAGGCATTCACCTTCTACGGCACAGGACGCGATAAGCCAGTTCTTTTTTCTTTGCTTCAGAGAATTTGCGCCCGCCGTCAGGATCCTTCAAATTAGGGTTGTTGTTATTTGTTTTAGTGTGTATACTCTAAAGAGCGCCCCTTGTGAGCGGCCTACATGGCACATCCAATACCGGGGATCATGGCGGTATGCATGGTCGGCCATACCGTAGATACGCCTCTACGCTTCGGCGTTGCAGGAATCGATGACAATTACAATTTCGTCTGCATAAGCTACGAACCAGGGCCGGCGGAAGAGGTGGGTACGGTGAATGGTACAACCAACGCGAAAATATCAGGTGGGTAATTACCCATAAGGAAGTTTGATAACAATTGGGGGGGGGTCTTCAATTTATCTATTAACTTACCTAGAAAAGTTATGAATGTTATTACTACCGATGTCAAAAGTTAAAAATCGAGGTGAAGCTTAGCGGAGCCGAGAAAAAACTAACGCGGACCAACCGGACGCGGACACCCCAAGGCTCCCCGGCCAACCTCCTCCGGCACCGGTGTATGTGTGGGACGACGCTGCAAAAAGCGAAGTCTTTGCTGACTCGCTCGAGCGGCAGTTCCGACCCAATGACGCCGGAGTCAGCGATGCCCACGTGACTGCGGAGCGACTACGGTGCCTCCTAGCAGTCACACCGAATACACCAGCCCGTCGCGTGACTGACGGAGAACTCCGCGGAGTGCTCCGCCACCGCAACCCAAAAAAATCTTGCGGCCCTGACGGCATCACCGTCGCCCACTTGAGATCCGTTGGTGACAAAGGGGTTGAATTTCTCCTGGCACTTTTCAATGCCTGCCTAGCACAAGGATATATCCCGCGCCCGTGGAAAACAGCTAACATCTGCTTAATACCCAAGTGCGGTAAGAGTCTCTTCCTGCCGAGTAGTTATAGGCCCATTAGTCTACTCTCGCTCCTAGGAAAGACTCTAGAACGCCTCATACTGGTGCGCTTGCAGCAGGAAATACGGCGTCTAGGTCTCCTCCGAGACGAACAATTCGGGTTCAGAACGGGTCATAGCTCCGCGCAGCAGCTGACGCGCCTCTGCACCGAGATCGGCCTCTCTCTCGAGAGGCGGCAGAATCTGCCTACCGTCTTCCTGGACATGCGGTCGGCCTTCGACACGGTGTGGCATGAGGGGGCACTCTTATGTCTCATCGAGTCAGGGATAAGCGACTGCTACACCAGACTGATCGGTAGTTTTCTCACAGAGAGAACGTTCAGAGTGCGAGTTAACGGCGTATAATCGTCCCTAAGACGCGCCGAGGCGGGAGTTCCACAGGGGAGCGTTCTCTCCCCCACCCTCTTCGGCTTGTACGTCAATGATGCGCCTCTGCTAGCAGAAAGGAGAATTGGAATTCAGCGTTGCGGGCTCCTGATGTTCGCGGATGACTTTGCGTATTACGCGAAATCGGCGAACAGCAGGCAAGCAGTGAGATACCTGAACGAATGCCTCGCCGCCTTTCCCACCTGGCTACGCCAGAAACGCCTGACCCTAAACCTTGAAAAATGCGTGGCCGATAACTTCACCCGTCGTCAGAGGGCAGACCCCGAGGTAACGGTGTTGCTTGCGGGCGCGCATCTTCCTTGGTCCCCATGCGCGAGGTACCTTGGCGTAACTCTAGATCGTGGGCTCTATTGGCACGAGTACGCCAAGGACCTTCGCCACAAAATTCTTGCGAGGACCTCCCTCTTGCGTCCCCTCCTTAGCTCCCCGGACCTATCTCTCTCGCAGAGGCGTCTCCTTTTCACCGCCTGCATACGAAGTTTATGGACCTATGCTTGCGAAACCTTTGCGGCAGCGCCGGTCTCGACCCTACGCCCGATTTGGGCGGCCGAGAACCGAGCGGTGCGGACCGCCACGCGGCCCACCTCCTCTCCCTCCTCCTCCTTCTAACCGCCACCATAGGAACAGTGCAACCTACGGGGCCTTGGACGTGAGTCGTCAGCTGCCAGAGGAAATCCGCCGGAGGGCACACACGGCGCTCACGCGGGCGCTGGGCCCGAAAGCTCCGCGGCTCTTGCGCGAAACCGGCCAGGCAGTGAACTGTGAGGTCCACCGGGCGTATTTTGCGCCGAGAGGGCCCAAGCAAGTGGCCTCCACGTTCCGGGCGCTACCGCCGCAGCTTCTCGCAGAACTCTGCGAGCAGCGGCGTGAGGCTCCCAGCGGGACGAGTGAGGCTCCGCCCGTTACAATTGCCAGGGCACATTGTGCCTAGCCGCCACGGACGCTTGGAGCAAAGTCGGCGCCGTGGCGCACATAGTGTAAATAGTGTAAATAGTGTTTAGGATGTATATAGTGTCGTATGAAAGTGCGTGTGTCAAGTGATCTAGTGTGAATGTGCGTGTGAATGAGAAAAAAAATACCCAAGAAAACTAATACTATAAAGCATGAAGAAGAACAAAGACTTGTGTTAATCTTAGGTTGCCGGCCGAAGTGCCAGCTTCATCCATAGGTTAAGTTAGAAATAAGTTAGTAAGTAAGTTATGCCCCCTTCTTTGCTGCATAAGCCATAGAGCTGTGGCGTATGTTGTACCCCAAAAAGTAAATAAACTCCCGCCTCGCGAGGGCAACTGGCGGGGGGAAAGTTGAAAAAAGCGGAGCCGAGATTTTTAATTTGGACGAGGTAGTAATGACACTGTAACATTTTGTGGTATGTTCAGCATTTTATCGGTCACTATAAAATCTCAATTTTTTTGAGAAAATTTACATTACTGCGATAAATGAATTCTGTTGTTTCGACACGATAATCGATATTGTTGGGTATTGCTTCGACATATCTATTTCAACAATACATTTGTATGAATTCTCGGCTATCCGGGAGACGCCGCGTCGTTGGTTGGGGTGCCGACGTTTCGCCTGACATATCGCAGGCTTCCTCAGGGCAGTGACGAGGGTCAAACTTCGTACGCGATTTACAGCTGTGACCTCGCGCATTATGTTTATAGTGAGCTGGCTGTGTCCCATTGTAACCAAAAGAACCGATATTGGACCGATTTATTGTTCGTGGGTTCCAAGGTAAATGAGGGAATGTCAAAATTAATTAATCCTTCAGTCAAGCGCGAAAGAGGAGCACGGTATTATACGCGCAAGTTTTCTTGAGCCCCGGATTATCTACCCCCAATCCTTTGCCAACATTAGTTGAATTAAGAATAAATAGTAAACGTAGACAAAATCTAATAACCTGAAATGTTCTCTCCCATGTAATAGAAACTATTTTGCATGGAAAAACGAACGAATCAGTTTGATATAAAATTCCTTTTGGGCAAATAACCAAATTCCCCACTCCTCTCGCTACTAGCGAAGCGAAGGCTCAAGAAAATGTGCGCGGATTATTTACAGCCTGCGTTTACATCGGACTCAACCTCAATAAATGCTAATGAAAATCCGAAAAGTTTAAAAATGAATGTGGAAGTTATCCTTTCTGTTGCTGGCAAGTAAAAAATTTAGAAATAAATCATTATTGTATTTATATAAATTATTTATAAAAAAAATTGGATAAACTTCATATTTTTATACCCTATTCATTTTTTTTCTTTAAGAAAAATTAAATCCATTTACAAACTACTTGACCCCCCTCCACGGTACTACCCACCTGAAATTTATACTTTCGTCTGCTCTGCTATCAACGATACTCTTTTTGGCAGACCAATATATCTAGAACAACGTAGCTCCGTATCGTACACAAGTAATCGATTCTTGATGAGTTTCAGGAGATATTATGCTGGTACGTTGCAGGTATATTGCAGCGCTATATACAGGTCGCTCTATTTGGCCGAGCACGAACATAATATAGCTCTTCCTTGCTTCGTCTTATCACGTTCTTCAGCCTTCTGTGGTTTCTCTTATTAATTGCGTACCAGTTTTCTCTGCTTTCGTGCAATTTCGTATTCCAAGTTACACCCACATTAATCATAGATTTTCTCCGTCTTTGCTTCCACACTAATAAGGATGAATAGATCATTGCTTCGATCTAAAAGCGCCCTTATTTCGTGGAAAGATGTCACCATTACTGATAATAATAATAATAATAATAATAATAATAATAATAATAATAATAATAATAATAATAATAATAATAGCCGATCAGATGGCCGAGATCGCTAAGGCAGTAGTAGTGCCGGAGTGGTTTCGGACCAGAAGATCGCAGTTTCGAGTCCCGCCTCGGGCATGGATGTATTTGTGTATGTCTGTATGTGTTGTCCTTTCACCCCCATTATCATCATATCATCATTTCATCTTCCATACCCCCAGGGCTCACAACCGTGGGGGATAAAAATCGGATTCAGCTAAAATGCTGGTCCCCCCCAAAAATTGTCGCAAGCACCTGCCACCGTGATAATAAATAAAAACTGAGCCACGGTAAATGCAGGATGCTTGCATGCGTGGTCCTAGTTGGCCGATTAACGAATAATAATAATAATAATAATAATAATAATAATAATAATAATAATGATAAAATGATCTAGAACATAACAGGCCCGATATTGTCGATATTGTGGTAACTCTAAAGGTGCTAAAAACTACTTTTCTCATTGATGTTGGAGTCTCTTTTTACAAGAACATGCAAAAAAATAAAGGAAAAATAAGGAGGTACAGTGATCTGGCATAGAAAATCAATCAATCAATCAATAAATAAATAAATAAATAAATAAATAAATAAATAAATAAACAAACAAAGAAACAAATCTCAAAACATTAATACATAGATTAGATTTATTTAGTAAAAAACAGTAAACACTGTAGGTGACGTATGGGGGAGAAGATCATATGGGCACGTTTTTTTGAGTTCCAGAATTCCTTCCCATCTAACTATAAATAGTTGAAAGATGAGTTAAAGTTTAAAATAATTAAATCAAAGTAATTTTTTTAAAAAGCGCGAAATTAGCAGTATTTGAAAGAAATAGATATTTTCGTTCCCGAGTTATAGAAAACTTATTTGCATCGGTAAACGAATTGCAAGAATGATTTTTCTGCATTGTTAACAAAATAGTTACTCGCCCTTACCTCCACTCCTACCATTACAAGCAAAAGGAGAGTTCAACAAAACGTGCGCATAGTGAAGCTACATTTACGTCCAGAAGCAAAACAAAGGACCATCTCAGCATTTGCTCAATGGATCAGGGAAACTGGACAAAAACCTGATAGTGATGTGACTTAGTTACCGACAGGCGTCTTGATATCATGTTCATAACCCTCGCCACAGAGCCGAACCTTATCGCCTCCGCGACTTCGTGTGACTCAGATGAGCGCTGAACACTGGTTATGAGAAAGTAAACAAATTCTCGCAAGCTGATTGCTTCAGAACGGATCACATGACGTACCGCAGCGCGGGACGGGAGAACTGTCAGTCGTTTGTACGCTGCCGGCACTGCAGCTCTCTTGTCGTTTCAACAAAAGACGGTCTCGCCTTCCCGCAGGAAACCGATCAGTATGACGCCATGTTGACTACGAGCAGTTGTAACGAGTGCTAACACCGGGGAGGGGAACTGCCCCTTTTTGGATACAAAAGCCAACCTCTTGATTTCCTCCGAAGGACTCAGAAGAACTTTTTTTTTCATTCCTCCGTGTTGGTGGGTGGGTTATGGACCAGCAGATGGTGACATCACGTGACAACCCAGGAAGGGCGGTCAAATGCTGGGACGAGTTACTCTTTGGGCTGCCTGCTTCGGCACTCTCACCCTCTCTGCACTGGCCCTGTTTAGGTGGCTCAGGGAATCAATCGAAGTCATTGCAGTGCCTCTGACCGAAGCTTCTTGGGTATGAGTACCGACCGTGGCAAGGATTTTAGACACTAGTTTATAAATGGCTGGGTCGAATTCTAGCCGTCGGCTGCTCTGATCGGTAGTTTTCCGTGGTTTCTCTGATCAACACGAGGTGAATAGCGGAGCAGGACCTTCACAAACGAGCCACAGATCGCGCGCGATCTTTCCTATCTCTCCCGTGTCCTATCCTCACCCCTTACACACACAGACATACACACACATACACTACACTACCACTCATGTCGGGAGCCCAGTCGGGAGCTTAGAGCTTGTCCCGGGTGGTGCTGTGCTCCACAATTGGGTGATACCTTGATGGATAAAAGCCCGCATGTCGACTTGTAGGCCGGATCTCACATTCTTCTCCAGACAGCAGCTGAATTCGATTTAGCTATGTAGCTGACGTCGAAGATCCTGCCGTAGTCGGTACTCGAGATCTAGAACCTCTCTGCCAGAGGTTCTGCCGTGACAATAGTTGAAGCCTTGAGCCACCTACACTTCCATTTTTTTAAGTGGCCGATGTTAGGTCATTGTTTTCCTGCCTTATAAAATGAATATTTTTATGTAATTCGCGAACTTCTCAACGGTTCTCGCGTCCTCTGAAATGTGCTTACCATTGTTAAAAAGATTCATTTTATTCAGGAAGTGTAACAAAAACTTAACGTCGTCGGCCACTTTAAAAAAAGAATCGAAGTATAAGTTGGTGTGGCGTGGCGTGGCGTGGCGAAGAGTGGCTTGCCGGAGCGTAGCGTGGCGAGGCGCAGCGTGGCGGGACTGAGCGTGGCGTGGCGTGGCGTAGCGAGTGTGACGGCGAAGCAGAAGGGGTGTGGCGTGGCAGAAGGGAGCGTTGCGGAGCATAGTGTGGCAAGGCGGGCCTTTTTCTTCCAAGAAACCACGGAAAACTGCCGACCGGAGATGCTGGTCGCTAGAACCCTCCTCCATACAACTGAATTCGAGCCAGGTATGTAGATAGTGCCGAAAATCCTGTTGTTGTTGTTGTTGTTGTTGTTGTTAGCCAACGCCCACCCTTGGCATGTTAGCCCTTTGGTGACGCGCCGACCAGTACATATAGTTCAGACCTCCTCAGCTTGTAGGGATTCGCACGCCCACAATGGTCAAGCGCATAGGTGGCGAATCACTGTTGCTCATTTAGCGTTACACAGGGGACACGTGTGGTAGACCAAGGGCGCGAACAACTTTGTCACCGTTGTGAATTATTATTATTATTATTATTATTATTATTATTATTATTATTATTATCATCATCATCATCATCATTAATTGATTCAGGGAGACCAGTCGGGAGTTTACAGCTTGTCCCTGAATCCATTAATGATGATGATGATGATAATAATAATAATAATAATAATAATAATAATAATAATAATAACTCAAAGGAAACGCCGTGAATATGCAATCGTCAGTCTCCTGGCTAACAAAATCTGGCCTCTTTGCTGAGACAGAAGGGTTCGTCATTTCTATTCAGGATGAAGTAACCTCCACTCGCAATTACGAAAGGTATGTAATTGGGGATATGAGTGTCGAGGACTGCTGCCGCCTTTGCAATCAACCCGGCGAAACCCTCCAACACATCATGGGCGGGTGTTCTGCTTTGGCGCAAACAGAATACCTGAGTCGGCACAACGACGTTGCTGCGGTTGTCCATCAGGCCCTGGCTGCAAAGTCGGAGATGAAACAGATAGAGGTCTCATACTACAAGTTCAAGCAGCATTCAGTTTTGGAGTCGAAACGGTGGAAGCTCTTTTGGAATGTAGCAGTCACCACTGATCGCAGGGTCGAAGCCAACAGACCTGACATAATATGGATTGACAAGGCTTCACGGAAAGGGGTTATAGTCGACATAGCTATCCCTTTAGACCGAAGTATAGTTGCCTCTGTTGCCGAGAAGAAGCGAAAATATCAGGCCTTGGCTATTGATCTGAGCGACATGTGGCGCTTAGTACGAGGGTTGCCTTTTATATTTCAGGATTAGAAAAAAAATGTATCATCGAAAATCACTTTATTGTTTTTCAAAATATTCCCCATGAAGATCTATACACTTTTGCATGCGTTTGAACCAATTGTCGAAGCACTTTTGCCACTCTGATTGAGGTATCTCCAAAACATGCATTCTGAATGTAGCATTCGCTTCTCCAGGTGTCGAAAAACGACCTCTCAGTTTGTTTTTTACGTACGGGAATAAAAAGAAGTCATTCGGTGCCAAGTCCGGACTATACGGTGGATGACTCATCAAATCGATGTTTTAGGTGCTCAAAAATGCAGTTGTTTGAGCCGACGTGTGAGAGCTTGCATTGTCGTGGTGAAGAGTGATCCGTCTTCGGCGGATGATTTTCCTGATTTCTTGGAAGACAGCTGGCAAACAAATCGTTGTGTACCTCTCAGAATTGACTGTTCTGCGTTGTTCTAGTAGTGCGGTTGCGATATGTCCAGTTTTTTCGAAAAAAAAGAAAGGCGACCTTCTGTTTGGAAGTGCTTTATGCGAACAACTTTTGTTGGATTTTGCTCATCTTGAAACACTAAACAGTCGACTGCTGTTTACTTTCGGGCTCATACGCGTAAATCCACGATTCATCACCTGTCACGATTTCATAGACGTGTTTCGAAGCACCGCGATCGTATTTTTTGAGCATTTTTTTCGACCAATCGGCACGAGCCTCTTTTTTGAGTGATTGACAAATTGTGTGGGATCCAACGCGAACAAATTTTTTTTGACAGTCAAATGTTCATGCGATATTGAATGTATGCTGATTCCACTAATGCCTAAGGTTGTCGCAATCTCACGATAGGTCACATGACGATCTTGCAATATCAATTCACGCACAGCATCAATGGTTTTCGGAACAACAACTGATTTTGGACGACCTTCACAAAATTCGTTTTGGAGTGAAGTACGACCACGATTGAATTCACCATACCATCGATAAACACTGGTTCTTGATGTAGCTACATCGCCAAAAATTGAATTAAGTTCATTCATGCACTGTTGCGGAGTTAATCCACGTCGAAAGTTGTAAAAAATAATCGCACGAAAATGTTCACGATTTAATTCCATTTTTGGGCCAAGATGAATCTTTTAAGATACAGTAAACAACACAAATAGCGCTCGTATATCAAAACGTTCTGAGTACGTATAACCTCAAAACATCCAACTTTACGATAGAGCTGTCAGTTGCCAGATTGCAACACCAGGGTTGCCAAATCCCGAAACATAAAAAGCAACCTTCGTATCTGTTGAAGTAGACCCTGTGGTCATCTCTGCAAATGGACTGATCTCCGAAGAACTAATTTCATCGTCTGCAAGGCTTGGCCTTAAGAACTTGCACATTCAAACAATGCAAAAGACTGTTCTCCTGAGTACTGCACGCATCGTTAGGAAGTTTCTATTGATATAACTGACCGCCCGAGTTTGCAAACGAAGCAGGCACCTTGGTTCTACAAATGTCCCGATGTCTGCTGTAGGCACCTCGCTAAGCGAGTCTTGAATAATAATAATAATAATAATAATAATAATAATAATAATAATAATAATAATAATAATAATAATAACTATTGCTTCCAGAGACCACTGCCGCAGGCAGGCAACGCAGAAGGATGAAGTGGACTATAGAAATAAATACCTTCATCATGCGTGAATACTACACCATTACCAAAATGGAGACTGACACTACGGCATACCGACAAAAGTTACATCAAAGATTTCTTCACCGTTTCCCTGATTCTGAAGTTAGTGAGCAAAGAATAGCGGACCAGCGTCGAGCAATTGCTCAGAAAAATCTCCTCTCTGCCCCAGTTTTGGAAGCAATCAAGGAAGAAGTGAGAAACATGCTTAACTCCTCAGAACCTAGTAATCTGTGGGCAGTGGAGATATCAGCTGTGCAAACTCACGATGACAATGGAACAAGCATGTCAGAAAGTATGGATGATAAGAGTAGAGAAGAGGTGCAAATTCGCAATGAATTTGCAGTCGCACTTGCGGAATTTGAAGGAACTGACCCACTGAACCGCTATCTCATTCCCAGACAAAATTGCTCGAAGAAATTAGCAAGAGCAATCAGCGTCTTGAATGAGAAAGTACTGCCACAACATCTACAACAAAGACCATCTTTCGAAGAAGTACACACAGCAATTTATTGTGCTGCGGTTGTGGCTTCAAGATGTAACGGTTCCAAGCTTTTCAGCCGCGTAGCAACTGCCCACAATGATCGAAGTGAAAAAAGAATACCACCTTGGGAAAGACGGCTGGTGAATAGTATAGAAAGCACTAGGAGAGATATTGGGAGACTCACACAATTTAAAAATGGAAATACCTCAGAAAAACTGAGAAGAAAGGTGAATAACATCCTTATCAATACAAAAATACATACGAAGCACGAGCCCTTGAATTCAACAATAACAGAACATCTTGACACCCTACGACAAAAGCTTTTGGCGTTAACAAAACCTTCGACGCTACAGGAATTGCACTACGAGGAAGCAACATAATTCTCTTTTTAACAGAAACCAGAAAGCATTCTACAGGAATATGTCAAAGGGCAAAGGGCTTGTAAATGATATGTAAGAGTCAAAGCTTCCCTCAAAGGCACAAATAGAGGACTTTTGGAAGCCTATCTGGTCATCTGCTGTGTCCCACAACCCAGATAGGACGTGGATTGAAATGGAATATGACAGACACCGAGATATTCCTCTAATGGGTGAACCAATCATCACCGTAGAAATTGTCCAAGCAGCTTTGAACAAAGCACATAACTGGAAGGCACCAGGCAGTGATGGCCTCCACAATTATTGGCTCAAAAATTTACCAGCACTCACCATCATATAGCTAATATAATTCAATATTTTCTTCACAATCCAGAAAATCTACCTTACTTCCTCACTGAAGGTAGAACATTTTTGTTACCAAAGGAGGGTGACACTAAAGACCCCTCGAAGTACAGGCCTATAACCTGCCTTCAAACTTTCTACAAACTCATAACATCTTGTGTTTCACAAATGATGATGACACACATTGAGGAACAGAACATCTTAGCAAATGAACAGAAAGGATGTAGACCTGGATCTCAGGGATGCAAGGAGCAACTCATTATAGACTCTAATTATGGGGCAAGTGCTCGAAAAACAAAGAAACTTGTACGCATACTACATAGATTACGCTAAAGCATTCGACACCGTGCCCCATTCTTGGCTCCTTCAATGTTTGGATGTATACAAGGTCCACCCGTTTATCCAAAACTTCCTGAAAACTGCGATGAGTCGATGGAATACAAAACTGTATCTCTCTAATGGAAAACAATCCGTCCACACAGATACTATACACATCCGCCGAGGGATTTTCCAGGGTGACTCTTTAAGCCCTTTATTGTTCTGTTTAGCCTTGAATCCCCTCTCTACTCTACTTAATTCATCTAATTATGGAATCGCTCTTAAAAAGTGGAACTCAACTCTTCTTCGTGTCTCACATCTCCTTTACATGGATGACCTGAAGCTCTATGCAGACACTGAGAGTCATATGCGGCCACTAATAAACGTGACGGAGAAGTTCACTGACGACATTAAGATGAAATTCGGTTTGGATAAGTGCAGGAGAGTGAATATCATTCGGGGTCATATGCAAGTTATAAATTTGGAAACTGATAATGAACCAAAGATTACCTTCATGGAACCCCATGAAACTTACAAAGACTTGGGTTTCCAACAGTCACTCCGAATCAAACACACTGTTACTAAGAACATACTAACAAATGAAGTGTGTAAACGATTGCATGGACTCTTAAAAACTCAACTCTCTGCTAGAAACCTTGTGCAGGCCATCAATTCATTTGTTATTCCAGTGCTGACATACTCCTTTGGCGTTATTAAATGGAGCAATACCGACCTCGACAACCTCCAGAGAACAATTCGAACCGCTATGACTCAACACCGAAAACATCATCCCCATTCAAGTACTGAGCGTTTTACCCTTCCAAGGTCGCAAGGAGGGCGAGGTATTGTAGATCTCATAAATCTACACAGCTCTCAAATTGCTTCACTCAGAAGATACTTCTTGGAACATTGTGGGAGAGTTCAGCAAGCAGTGAGCGCAGTTGATAATAACTATAGTCCTCTGAACTTGAAAAAGCTTGATCCGCCTGTTCAACCAATCATTGAAACGGAAGAGAAGATAACCTTATGTAAAGCGAAGGCACTGCATGGAAGGTACCCTCACGAGCTGAGTAAACCAGAAGTCGACATCTCTGCGTCGCACGCATGGCTCCAGCACGGGGATCTCTTTCCGGAGACAGAAGCCTTCATGATGGCTATCCAGGACCAAGTGGTACCAACATTGAACTACAGAAAACACATTCTGAGAGATTCTACCATTCATTCCGACTCGTGTAGAAGATGTGAGGCTGCAAGCGAAACTATCCAACACGTGACAAGTGGATGTAGCAGCCACGCACAGGTGGAATACAAAAAGAGGCATGATGAAGTGGCGAAGCAGGTACACCAATTATTGGCATTGAGAACAGGCTTACTCGCCACCTCCGTGCCGTATTATAAATATGTGCCTCAGAATGTGCTTGAAAGTAGTGAGTACACACTCTACTGGGATCGTTCCATTATCACTGACAGACATGTCGGCGGCAATAGACCCGATATAACGTACATTGATGGAAACCAACAGCAGGTTTTCCTTATCGATATATCAATACCCAATACCCACAACATATCGGGAAAATATCAAGAGAAGATCCAGAAGTATACCGATCTAGCCTATGAAGTCGCAACTCAGTGGAACTTCAGTAAAGTGACAACTGTGCCTATAATAATATCAGCTACAGGAGTGATCCCGAAAATGACACTTCGAGCACTGGAGTGTCTTCACTTGGATACCAGGAATGTATATAACATGCAAAAGACAGTAATTTTGAATACATGCCGTATTGTCAGAAGCCATCTGAACCTTCAGTAAAGCAACCACACACCTGGTCATCATACCTGTGTGTGGTTGACATACCGACCAGTAGATACTGTGAATAATGTAAAATAATAATAATAATAATAATAATAATAATAATAATAATAATAATAATAATAATAATAATAATAATAATAAAGTTTAAAAAGCGCGAGGTTACTAACATTTGAAAAACTAGACATTTTCGTTCCCGAGTTATAGAAAATATATTTGCGGTAAATGAACTAGAGATTAAATTTTTCTGCATTGCTAACAAAATAGTAACTCTCCTTAGAGAAGGATAATTAATATTTATTAAGAAATAAAGATACAGAAAATAAGAAATAAATTACACTAACTTAAATCAAGATTATAACGCCAAGACGCTGACAAGAATTTCGAACCTGAAATGAACATAGTTTGCCTATGCTGAAATTTATTGAAACGAATGAATATATGGAATTAACCAGTGGTTCGCGTTGGCCGCATTGGTTCACAGTGTCACGGTCGTTCACGTGAAATTTTTGAATTATTCTAAAAAAATGCTCATTCAGCTGATTCGCGGAGTAAATTGGGGAGTATGTACTCTAGACTAAAATAACCCTCCACAAGGGTGGTGAAACGCTTATATTCTACTCGAGAGTAACTATCGTAGAATAATACTACTCTTTAACTTTACTCAGTTGCTGGTGAAACCGGCCCTAAGATCATTAGTTCCGTGAGTGTAGTGTATTTTTATCGCGGGAGGGTGCTTTGAACTTCTCCTGCAGGATGGCGAGATTCGGCGTTGACTTATACTAGTCGACCTGCAGGGTTTTCCTCAACCAGATATCTCACCAGCGGGGTACCGTCCCCGTTGGAGCAGGCTCTAAGCTCCCGATATGTGTGGTAATGCAGTGCATGAAAGGCATGTGTGTAAGTAAGAATATGACAAGGAAGGGGAAAGAAAGATCGCGCGCGATTCAGGGACCGTTTGCTAGAGTACCGCTCCGGCAATGCCGTCTCTAAAGTGCGGTTTTTATAACTTTGCCCCTCAAGGCTCTACTTCACAGTGGCATTACGTCACTGTATTTCGCGTCTTTCTCGGTCGTGCCGCTAGATGTCGCATGATCCAGCACTGCTATACGGTCGCGATCATGCGACATCTGACGGCACGGCTGAGAAAGACGCGAAAATCAGTGACATTGTGAAGAAGGGCCTTCATGGGTAGAGTTTTAAAGACCGCACTATAGATTAGGCACGTGTGGCTATGGCGTTCGTCTGGTGTTGATTGGAGAAACGACGGAAAACAGCCGATCAGAGCGCCGAGGCTGATCACTTGCAAGTTGGCAGATAATAAAAAACTAACAAAATACTGGACCGAGTCGACCTAGGAGCACATACACTAAGTCAATTTACCTAGGTCACCCGATGTAATATGAAACAAATGAAATATTAATTTTCCAAGGAGTTTTTCTGAGCGCTTCATGGCAAGATCTCGTGCTTTAAATTCTTTTAAACATATTTTAATTATTTTAAATTCAAAGATGTTAATCAATGTGTCATCTTCCACGGATCAAATATTTTTTTTTACTCCTGAAAGTGGGTTTCAAATTACGAGGGGGCCAGAAACCAAAGATAATGATTTTTTAGTGTCTTCGAAAAAAGTTCATTTGTAACTTTAATAACCGAAAAGAAGAAAGTTACGACGGAGATAAAACCATTTTCCCTCCTACGCAATTGGTAAAGAGAATCTGTCGAACCTTGTAGACTTGATTGTTATTGGCCCATTGCTTTCCTGATAGAATACCGTCGTTTCGCGCATGCGCAACTCGACGTTGGAAACAAGAGAGGTAGGCGTTGCTGGTGCGTTATAGCGAAATAATTATTTATGGTGACTTTCTGTTTTACATTTTTGTAATTTTTTTTAATTGTGTTGAAATTTACTGTAAATTAATTTTCTATTGCCATATTTTAATATTCTCAAAATTCCGGGTTGGCAGTGCTGATTGAATCGGCACTTGGCCCATAATCGCGCCATTGAGTTTGCGTAGGTACAAAAATCAAATCCCAAAATTCAATGTCGGTACTATTAGACACTCCAAATGGACTTGCGACAAACACTGACATGCATGATGGTTATAGGGAAAGTCTATCACAACATTGAGAGTGATTTTTTTTAAACGAAACAAAATGTAAACAATACAATATTAAATGGATATTAGTTACTTTTATTAACACACAGTTCGAAATTCTATGTAATCTTTATTTACCACTTTAATTCCTTCGAAATGCATTGATATTTGTTATTCTTTCATTGAACCCTAGAAAATGTGTCTGATAGGAAACTGTGTTCTTTTAAAAAAACTAATTCATGAACACGCATTTTATGAAATCAGTAAAAAAGACAACTTAGAAATTAATCATAACATTTACAATTCAATAATACTGCTTAAAGCTTTATTTAAAAGCATATTACTATGATGTGTATGTGTAAATAGTTATTGATACTTGAAGCTTGTTGTTGCGTGGAAGTACTGTTGATTATTTGTCACTAAATGTAATAACTAGGGAGTGGATTTCTATAATTTTGCATATTTTTGTCTGTTTCTTCAGGACATATTTATTGGCATTTGGTTAGAATATGATGCTTTGTAGATTTATACGTTGGTGCATATTCTGCCGATTTTTCCTGTTGGTGCATATTCATGAAATTGTAGCAGCGTATTTCATTAAAATAGAGACTTCTCTAGAACGTTTCTTATTTTCATAGAAACTATTAATTTGTGAGCATTCATTCGTGAGAAAGAGCTTGTCACAGTTTCATTTTTGTTTCTTTTCTATAGATGATAAAGTACTTGTACAAATGTAGGATATTTCTTGATATCATATTTTTTACACCAAACAGAAAAAATAAAACAAGACATTCAATGTACTTCACTAAGGTTTATATTTACTTCAGTAATTTCTTTTGCGAAGTAAGTAGGTTTTACGTTTGCACAAAAATGTATCTTTTCATTCGAAGCATGCTTCTCCGCAATTTTATCAAGATATGTTTATGCAGAAAATAAAATATTGTTAATTTTTATTGCGTATTAAAGTGCATATTTTGAGAATTTTTAGGTCATAAATGCATTATTTGAAATGCATATTTCAAGATTTTCCGTGCATAAAAATCCTTTCCCTAGTTAATACAAAGAATAACTTCATTGTTCCATTCTTTAAGAAAAGAAAATATAAACAATGAGAGAATAATTGATTTTAATTTATCTTTAATTAACGATAGTGGAAAATAGTAATTTAAACATGTTATATGACTATTTGTTTTAAAGTTGTTTTTCAATTTAAAAAATAAAATTATTATTTTTATTCTGTTTGTATGTCATTATTCTCTTGGTTATTTGAACTCTTTCGTATTGATTTGTAGAAGACCTACGAAGACTCAAACAGTTTGAATTCAAGATCTGACTGGCCAGGTTTTACCATGAAATTGCAGACTATCTGCTTCTTGAAACAGCTTGTGATGTTCTGTAAGCAATTAAAGTTAATTGGAAGTTACTGAGAAGGAAATCTTGCTTCTAATCAATTGGCATTATAGTTGGGGGAAAAAAGATTGAATAATGAGATTCCTGATGGCAAGACTTGATTTGTTTTGTACAAATGGTCTAGAGTTACTTGTGCATTTTAATTTTCTTGCACATCCTTTTCACTTTTAGAGTCAAAAAGGAAATTATTTTCTTCTGCCATTATTGCATGTCTGTTTCTTTCTCATATCAGGATTCAAACTTCCTTTCAGACCAGTGATGAATTATCTCTCTCAGTAACACTTTGTAATGCATTA
This sequence comes from Gryllus longicercus, assembly GCA_038098605.1. Classification (NCBI taxonomy): domain Eukaryota; kingdom Metazoa; phylum Arthropoda; class Insecta; order Orthoptera; family Gryllidae; genus Gryllus; species Gryllus longicercus. The sequence continues at coordinate 954,498 of JAZDUA010000119.1, read as the reverse complement.
AAAATTAGTTTCATAGTACTGTACACTTGTATTGAAATAACAAAAATAAGCTGAAGAAGTAAAGGCTTCTCTTAAGTGCCAGTGTCTGTTAAAGATTTTAATGGACCGAAATCAATTAAGAAAAAAAAAATCAGTTTTAGTGAAAGGTGCTCCTATTTAAAGAAAGGTATTTCTTATTTATAAGAATTTTAGTTACACAGTGGTATTACGAAACGTATTGAACTGCCCATGGCAGATATCACAAATAATAAACTTGCTTTTCTTTAATCCTCAGCAATCACCTTGTCTAGAAACAGTATACATATCCTTTATTTGCTTTATATTGGCATAATGATGTTAATAACTATAGACAAGTTCACATTATGAGCCTTTTAAGCAAATTTGTTCTTGCATCCTTTTAAACCTCCATTTCTTTAGACTAGTATTTTTTGTTTTCAACTTGCCCTTATTCATAATTTTGAGGTTATCTAAAATGATGCTTCTTGTGTGAAAATATCCTATATGTCAAATATATCCAATCGTATTCATGCATGGCTATTGAAATATTACATATTTGTAGATATCCTTTTGAAATCGTGTTTAGTCCAGCTTCTCTGTTAGTGGGCACTGGAGGATAGGTGGAAAGGGCAACAATATGCCTAGAATTGAAAATTTTTAATTAAAGAGACTTAATTATTTTGATACACTAAATGACTACTTCAAGCAACTTTGCTGTGCTTGTTCGTATTGTATGTTGCAATAGGTAATAAAATCACAATTCTTTGTGTATTTAAATATTTGAATACGTCAAATCAATTTAATTGTAGAAGTTTAAGTAATTTAACGTATGTATTCAGATTTTCTTGTAGATCATCATTTAAGGTAGTACAGTTTGTTGATATAGTGAGGAGGAATTGTTGACTTATAATAATGATTAGTTTTACATTGAATTTTATTTAATAGAAAATTATTTCTGACATTTTGATTTAAATAACATATAGGGTAAATACATTTTGTACATCCAGGTGTTGTTCTAATACTGTTAAAGATTTGTGGATGCTGTTTTCATGCAGGTTTAAAAGGTGATAAATTCCGTTTTAGACAGTTAGGTGTAATCACATTCACAAGTGCAATAATCATTTTAGTTTTAAATGCTGCATGCAAGAAAAAATATGCTGTATTCTTTCTATCTTTTTTTTTAAAGTAAATTAAGTGTTTAAAGACCAAATTTTTGTGTATTACATTAGTTTGGATTTTACTTATTATATGAATATGTATGTGTAAATGTATATTTTGAGTAATTCAACTGATGAATTTCTTTAGTGTTCAAAGCCTTAACTGTGGTATAACTGTATATAGATATGATTTATTATATCAAAAAATTCTGTCTTGTTGGTGCCATTTGATTTTGTCATCATGTTTTGAATACTGTAAAGTGGATCTAAAGTGAAGCATGTGGCTTTGTATTTATATAGGTAACAGTTCCTCTTGTGGTACTATCTGTAATTTATGTTGGGAATAGATCTTGTATACAGTGTTTGTATGTTTTATATCAAAGGTCAATGGTGGAATATACGATATGTGCAATGTAATACATAGCTTGTAATTTATTTGTCAAAGGATCTGTAAAGGAAACATCCTGAAAACATTACATGTCTGAATAATTTTCTTTCTTGATTAAATGCTGCATACCCACCAAAAGGATGTACAAAAGCAAATAAGTGGTGCATTATTTTGATTATTCAATGAGCCCTGATCTGTGAAATCTTATTTTGCCCTTCAGTAGGTTTAACTTGTTAATTTTTAATATAGAAATGCGAATCCCTCCCCAGCTCTCACCCACCCTTGTAGTAATTTGTATCACTTACTCCTCCCCTTCTAACATCTCATTTATTTACTTAATATAAAAAACAAGTTAAAAACTGTGTGTAAAGTAGGGAGAGCAGTACAATTTAAGCATGTTTTCTTGAACTCTATAATCCCTACTGTAGCTCTTGTACTATAAAGTTGAATTATAAATACAAGTAACTAGACACATTTTTGATGATAAAATGTTTTCTCTGTGTGATACTACCTATTTGTGATGGCCTTGGGTGTAAGCCTGATTTCAAAGCTATTCGTTTTCCAAGTTAAACAAAAGTAACAAAAGTAATTGGGTTAAATTTCATGCAAATTTTATAATAATTTTTAAAATATAAAGACAAGATCCATTTTTGATTTATTTCAACATTCGTTTCTTGTTTGCAGTTCTAAATATATTATTCTCTCACAAATATTGCAGGAATTATAATTATAAACCATGTTCCATCCCCTTACTTTTTCACATTTGAAACCCCTACCCCGCTCTAAAAGCATTATAATAGCCCCGTAGATAAATAAACGGAAGGTAAATATTACATACTATGTCGTTCATGCTAGTTACAAAACCTCATTATTAGTATAAATGGAAACAAAGACATTTATGTTTTTAGGAACAAATTTAACAGCATTGGTATTAAAAACAAAGAAATTTAAATTCTAATGATGTAGTATTATATCTTTTTATATTAATTATTAATAGCTAATCATGCATCTAAAACTTCCCTTCATTTTTATTATATTTTTAATGTTAAGAATTCCTTTGCATTAATCCTATCCAATTTTGAAGCATATTAAAATTAATCATTTTCATGTCTAGGTTATCAAGAGGAATACATATTTGGTGTCCAATAATTTTCAGTATCTCTGATGACTATGATTGTGTGTCATTGATTTATTGAACTTCAAGAAATTGACTTAAATTGGGCAAAAAACTTAAATGATGAGGCAAATTCTTTCCTCTTTCAATTAAGCCGACTGTGAGAGATGTGCATGAAAGAATCTTCAGTTCCACGCTCATGATTAACAGAAAACACATATATGGTCTTCATATTCAATTTTGATTGTGTTATTGAAATAAATAAATAAAGTAAATGGATATAGTGGATATAGAATCAGAGGCATCTGAGGAGTATGAAGACTTTCATCCGTCCAGTCTTCTGGAGGTGGTTGTGAAAGAAACCGACAATTCAGAAACTGATTTAAAAAATGATTATTACTCATCTTTCTCTGGAGAACCATCATCAGATTTATTTTCTGGGTTTCATTACCTGAACCCAAGCCCTGTTCGAGATAACAATGATTTTCAGCATCAGAAAGGGGAACCAAAGAAAGGTAATTCTGATTTCTAATTTTGTGTTCATTTTTACTTCATAAGTTACAACTACGAAAAAGATTTGTTCACATAGAGCATTAACAATTAATGTAGGACATAAAGATGTGATTTGAAAACAAGATTCTTGTCATTTACAATGACAACTAGCAGTAAACATGAGAAACTAGTGAGGGCAAAATATATACATGCACGTTAGAAAAGGTGAAGAGTTGGATTACAAATAGATATGACAATAACAACAGCAACAACAACAACAATAATATAATAATAACAACAATAGTAATATAATAACAATAATTATAATTACAATAACAATAATTCTGAAACAAAAGAATCCTCTTTTCATCAATGCCATCTGTAATTTTATTGAATGTGATTAATGTGCCTGTTACTTTCTCACATGTTTCTATGAAGTGTAGAATAAGTTACGAAGTCCTGCAGTGAAAAGTATTATTTATTATATTATTGAAACATAATTACGCTTCTGCATGAATCCTTCATCTCCTTCAATTCACTTTAATTGTCGTCTTATAGTTTATATGATATGAGACTTTCAGAATATGAACCTGAAAATGACAATGGAATAAAATTGTCGAAACAAATCAATTATCAATAAGAATAAATAATGTGAACACTGTATTTTTATGAAGGTTGATTATTTAAATTTATCATTGAGCCAAAAGAAGGGATAATATATTTACACATAATCAAAAGTTAACTTAGGCTAAAATTAAAAATAAAAATCTTTCCTTTTTTTGAAAAAAAATTAAAAGACCATTAATAAGTTACAAACATGTTTTATAGTATTTTATAAAAATATACCTGTATAAGTAATTTTTGCAAGACACCCAAGTGCAATAGATCTTTTTACTTTCCCGTATATATGCATAAGCGGAAAGTTATGTAATGCTGCGCAAAATAGATTTTGAGATTTCAACAGATATACTTGATTTGGGGTCCGCAGATACCAAATTTTTTTTTTCAAAACTAGCGTCCGTCCGTCTGGTATTTGTGAAGCTACTAGCAGATTCAGATGCCATGCTTCAGATTTATTCCAAATTGAAGAAACCTCTGTCCATCTTGCTCGAGTCGACACTTTGAGTTGTTGAAAAGCATTTTTTAAAAATTGGGGGTATTTTACATGAAGCCCTCTGGACATTTTCAAAATTTTCTCAAAAACGACTCCAAAACTTTTCTTTGAATTTCTTTCAAGAATAAAGTAAAATACACTTATAAAAGTGGCATAGGTCCGATTTTCTTGGTTTACTCTAAATTTTCGAAAATTTCAAAAGTATGAATTTTTTTGGGTGTTTTCCTACAACAAAATTAAAGACAGAATTTTTCCTTCAAATCAAATTTGTTCTCCATAGTGAGTTCTTTCATTAAGGTCATGTACATTTTTTTGAAAATTTTAGTACTTTGCTTGTCATATGTCCAGTTTTAGAAAATTACAAAAACAAGATTTTCTTAAAAACATCTCCGAACATTTTCTTTAAATGATGGTAGGGATAGTGTGAAATGAACTCTGTTAGATGACATAAATGCTATATTGCTTTATTATTTTGTTTTTTCAAAAATTACAAAAATGTAACTTTTTTAACTTGTCTCTCTCATGGTTAATATTTATATTAGCCGCAATTTGTTCACGTTATTAAATTTATGAGATCAAGTTGTTGAAATAATGCCATATAAAATTTCATGAAAACTAAGATCTGCATTTTCAAAATCGCTAAAATGCCATTTTCTCAAAAATGACTATAATTTTTTTAAAAACATTTTGAATGGTTAGTAATAATTACACTCTTTAATGTGGTGAAAATTCATTTCTGTGTATTTTTTGTTGTTTTTTTTTTTCTTTTCAAAATTTACACAAATGCATATTTTTTGAAAAATGTCTCATGCTTCTAATATGCACATTTCCAACAATTTCTAATCAGAATTGTATTTGTGAGTTAAAGTAATTAAAATGACTTCAAATTAAATTTTTCGAAAACTGAAAAATTTTCTGTGAAAACGAGGTTCAAATTTCAAATTTACATTAGCGCTTAACTTTTTCAATCCCAATTTATTGTTAAATAAAGAAGAATTTTTTAAAACTTAATTTTGAGTTATAATTGAATAGTTTAAAGCAAATACGCCTTTTTTTCAAATATGGTCTCAAATTTGAGAAAATTCCACCTGTTCCTCTCAGGCAACGTTGGGGTACAAAGGGTAAATGGTAAGTGATTGCAAGCAAGTGCATAAAAAATATCAATTTTGTAACTTATTAAAAAATAACGTGATAAAAACCTACAATTGATCTTTCATTTAGTGTGAAAATCACGAAAACAATTTTTAGTATCAGTCACAAATTCCGAAGTGTAATAGAATGGTGTAGGTCTTGTGTTCATTAAAAACTTTGATTTTTTGAAAATTGCAAAAATTCCAAATTCTGTGGTGTCTTTTTTCAACTACAATTATGGAGATAGAGATATTTCTATTAATGAAATCTGTTTCTAACAGATAGATTTTGAAATAAGGTCATGTCCATTTTTTCGAAAATTTGAGTTTTTTTCACCTAATTTTTGGTGAAAGTTATGGATGAGAAAGTATGTGCTGTTTTTTTAGCACCACTAGTAGACCTCCATTTAGACTTTTGTCCTTGAAAAAACAAAAAGAGAAAGAAAACACACATAAGTAATATTTATGTAATAAAAATGTGTAATATTAATTCTAAACTAGCTTCGAAAAAGAATATCTGTATCACATTACTTCCATTACTTCATTATAAAAAGTTAATAAACTTTGTAATGAATATAAAAATATTACTGAAAATGGTTAATAAAAAAATGTAAAATTTATCTCCACCGAGAATTGCACCCACAATTTTATGCACAGAGAACTGGCTCCGTTACCTCCTGAATATGACCTTATAAAGACGTATGTATAGTTTGCGACAGTACATTAGAATTTATGAACATAGAGTGTATTACTTGACTATAATAGATGTTTCATTCCATTTACATGCTGATACATTTGTGTAATTTCTAAAAATATTTCGTTTTCATTCGCTAATTTGCTATAGAGAACTAGTATGGGAAAGTCTGTGCCATTCTGTAGCACCAGTAGTTTTAAAACTTGGGACATTTTCAATGTACTCAAGGAATTTACATGAGATGCACAAACTAGTTTTCACACTACAGATGTGTCTAGTTTACAGAGTTTCCAATCTGTCATGTTTCTTCTACATGAAATTGAGTTGTTGAGATGTTCATTTTTGGTGTTCTTTGAAACATTGGTTCTACTTCAGCTCCTCAATCTTCGAATGAAGCCTTTTCTTTTTAGCTGTGTTCAGTTTTACCTTAAACTTGAAGTTTATCTTTACCTTAAAGCTTTATATGATACTCATTTTTAAACCAGAATTGTATTACAACACCAAATGTTATAAATCAAAGAAAAAGGTAAAGAAACCATTAGCAACTTTGAGATAAGAGGAAAAGTCAATTTTATTCATGATTTTTGTGGAATAAATATTAAAATCGTTGTGAAAACATTGTAAATAATATGTCAAAATAACTGGATCCATTTTGGTGTAAATAAATGTATTGAGTTTTCTTATTGCCTAATTTAAGTTTTTAACTATCCTTATTTTGAATTCCTATTTTGGCCACAATAAAACCAAATGTTCTCCTTTTTAAATTAAAAACAACAAATATGATCATTTATAAATTATAATTAATATTTCACTGTAAATTAATTATCTCCATTAGATTAATAGGTGTGAAAATCAATCTTTGCTTTTGGGTATGGCTGAAAGCATTTGTTTTTTATTTACAGCATTGTATTGGAGAGTTTGCTCTCTTTGCAATTTTCGAGAAATTGGTGGAAAAGATACTGTATACTCCTATCACAGGTATGTTGTTGTACATTTTTGTGTATTTTATAATTGTTATTTTGATGAATATATTCTCATTATGTTTTTCATGTATCTTCAGGGTCAGCAGTTTTTTGTAGTATTGCATGTATACAACTTTTTTTAGGGGGGGGGATTCCAAATCATTTATTTGTAATTACATAATTTTTGTACTTCTTGTTCATTCAGAAACAGTGTAATAATTAGAAAATAATTGTTAGATTTCCATCAGACAGAAGTTTATGTCAACATTGGAGGAAAATATGTAACTTCAGTGGCAGTGTTGATGTTAGCCATTTGAAAGTATGCTCAAGACACTTCACAAGAGATGATTTTTTTGACCCTGATGCAAAGAATTGGGGACATTCTTTGAAATTAAAACCGGGAGCGGTACCATCTCAGAATATTCCTTCCACCAGCACTTCTGGGCAATCTCTTCCAATAACATCTGGACAGCAAGAAAACCTTATAAAATCAGCTACCAGCACATCCCTTCAATCAATTACAGGGTCAGATGTAGTCAACAAGCAATTGATTGCACCAGTCTTAATTAGAGAAGAGAATAAGATGCATGGAAATGATGTCAGTTCAAGTTTTGGTATTTCTAATGAAAGGTTGTTACCTGACACAAATGAGATTGATCAGGAAGATTCTGAGCCAAAAGGTAAAGATCTTGAATTTTATTTTAAAACTTATAGTATTGTAGAGTATTTTTCTTAACTTTAGAGATGTATCCTAATAATACTACAGAATAGCAATAGGAAATTTTAGAAAAAGTACAACAAATAATAAAAATATACAACAAGAAAAATAGAAGGAACTTGAAAAATTTATTTTTTATAGATGAGTTTACCCAAATATGTCTACTCTGGATAAAAGACTTCCCCCTATTTTTGAAGAGGACTCATGAGAATTTTTAAAATTCTGGAGGGGGAGGGGGAGAGAGTGTTATTTATTTATTGATTATGTGCTGTTCTTTCATACAAAATAGATTGGCACGTTGACTAGTAAATAGAAATATACAGTAATAAGGTATTACAAAGTCGATTGAATGACAATCCAATCCAAATTCTCAAAATAAATCCTTTGAACACTTTACTCTTTGAGTGTGATTGACTGAATAAATCAATTGTCAACTGATTGCATAAACTGCTTGTACTTGACACTGGATTATTTACCTATTAAGAGATATTGTAACTTATTATTTCAAATGTAGTTAACCTAGTATTGAAGTAGAACCTGAAGTAAAGAACAATTGATATTGCCTATAATAAGTTTAACAGGAAAAATTGAATCGACAAAGTTTCTCAGAGATCTAAGTGATGGCATTTTCATTTGTTTCACAATTTAACTATATTCCTGATCAATAAATGCATCAGATAAACACATTCTCAATGCTATAATTTAAAAAAATGTATGTTGTATTGTCTCAGTCCTTGTGCATTCAATGTTTATATGTGGAGACCACACAACTGATGCTAACATCAGGATAGGTCTCACAAGTGCCATGTAAAGAGATTTAAACATTTCTGTTGAGTTTAAAGCCAAGCATGTTCTTTGCACAAATCCTATGATTTGATTGGTTTTATTGATTATCAGATCAGTATGTCCCGTGAACATTTATTTGGAGTCGAAAATAATGCCCAAGTCTCTTATAGAGAATACTTTGGTTATAGTAGCATGTCCAGTTACAAATATTAATTCCGTTGGTGTTCTTAAGCGAGAAAAGGTTCTAGGTTTACATTTAGAGGGATGTAATAATAGTTTATTGTTTTCATACCATTTTGTAAAAGCATTCCATGCAGTTTGAAGACTCACTGATCATCAGGTGTTTATATTATATTGAAAAATTTGCAATCACCTGCAAAAATAGGTCTTCAACATCTTTCGGAATAAATTTAATATCGTCTATATAGATGATGAAAAGTGAGGGTCCTAGATCTGATCCTTGAGGAATGCCCGAAAAATTTTAATTTTCCCTACAAAACCCAAAACCCTATTAAAGTCAGTGTATAATATACTATGCACTGGGTATTTCTCACTGAAGGCATTCAGAATGAATAAACTAAATTTGCCTCTATTGATCTGTCTTTTATAAATTCAAATTATCTATCTAATAGAAAATATACCATAATTTTTTTCTTCAATTATTGTTACCTGTTATTACATGAAATTATCTAATCAATTTTGTATGGGTATTGTCGCTTCAACTTTTATGACATCTTGTTGCTGCAAAATTTCTCCTACGTGTTGCTAAATGATTTCGATCACCCTATTTATTACTTGGTACCGACTGTAAGAAAATCATACCTTCATGAAAATTATGTCCGAAGACAATATGCTTAAAAATCTAATGATGTTTGGAAAATCATCTCATTAAATAAACTATTATTGGTATTATTATTATTATTATTATTATTATTATTATTATTATTATTATTATTATTATTATTGCATTATTCTAAGATTTCTGCATCAAATAATTTTATCTTTTAATCTAAACTTCAATTTTAATATAAACTTCTAGGACTGTAAATAATTGATATTTAACCTTCTGTGGTGTGTGCCTTTGATATATATACACAAAACTACTTATACTTATACACAAAAGCATGCTGGCATAGCATGAAAGCATGAAGAAGGAAGAATAAAAACTCTCAACTGTTCTTCATTACATTTTTAGTGTTAATACATTTTACAAATCTTAGAACTGTGGCTAGTTTTAGGTATAGAATAATAAATGACACATTGTTTCAAAAAACCTTATAAAAAAAATTATTAGAAAATTATTTTTAAATAGACAAATTAATTACATGAAATGGTCTACTGCCCTTAAATTTTAGAAATTAATTGGTTTCAATTAAGCCGTTTCCAGTAACTCTTGATGCCTGATTTCTTCTTGTTACACAAGTTTCAGCCCTTCAGCTATGAGAAACAAAAATAAGACTACAAATAATAGGACGAAATCAACAAAAAACAACTTCAAACATATTTGATTTTGCTTACAGTGATCGAAAATACATGTAAAGAAACAATCTGAATAAGTTAAATGCTTGTTTGGAATACTAAAAATATTTACTTGAGTGGGTGCAGTAGAGCACGGAATGCTGTCGTCAGAACTTGTTATCTTCAAATCTTCTTCACATTGGGAGAATGCAAAGGAATGGAGATCCCTGTGTTTTGATTAGAATGTTGCCAAGTGAGAATACTGAAGCTCCCTGACGTATCAAACTGACGTACTCCTTCTGAGGACAATAAAAACACAAAGGCAGCATGGAGTGCTGATGCGCACCTGCCAGAAGGTTAAATACAATGGATCTTTGTGTGAGCGAGTTGAAAAAGGATACTTCTGTTAGTATAGTATGTGAGTGAGTGATGAAACCAAATGGTATTTTATTTTTTTATATATACATAAATATATGTTCCCTTTCTTAGTTGGCTTAATTTAAAAATTAATAAGAAATTTTCACATTATTTGTCTTTATTTAATTCTTCAAAAAACAACATTTTGACCATGTTCATATATTGCCATCATCAGGCTATGTAATCAATGATGTACAAAACAATTTGTGTTTTATTTTTGTTTAACTTTATTATTAAATTTACTAAGATTTTTTTCTTTTCTATAGTTCTTGTTAAGTATGTTTTCCGTAAAAGCCTTCCTATTCTTAATTTGAAATATACTTGTAAATTTGAAAATATAAGGTCTGTACTGTAATTAAAGAAATAAATTAATAGTAGTATTAGTAGTAGTAGTAGTTGTAGTAGTAGTAGTATTAGTAGTATAAGTATTATTCAGCAGGCAATGGAAGAGTGGTTTTTCACCAGTGGTGCCTGGTTCAATTCCAAGCAGTTCCAACTGTAATTTGTGGTGGACATGTGTGTTTGTGGCAGGTTTTCTTGGGATACTCCCATTTCCCGTGACTATATGCATTCCACCAGCATGCTCTATTGATCATTCCCTATCCTATACTGTCATTAACAATCATTCCACTAAGGGATTGAAGGGTGACTGCAGCGTGTAGACAAATAACATAGGAATTAGCTGAGAAGGGCCGTGACAACCTCAATTGGTTTCTACTAGCTAGGGTTCCGGACTAACAAAATAAAAAGAGAGGTGAAATGGTTAGCGAGTGGGGGATGCCAGGAGGGGTGAGGGAGAAATCAGAAGTCCTCCTTAGATGTATGAAAGAATTGAGACCCCTTTTATTTCGAGACATTGGAAGTCTAAGAAGAATATATATTAGAATTGAAAAGCATTTTCATTTGAATAACAATCTGTTTATTGCAGTGGATTCTACTTACTGGAGGTGTTGCTTTTTATGCAACTACAGAGAACGTGGTGGCAAAAAATCTACTATGTCGTTTCACAAGTAAGAATTTTTACATTTCCTAAATGTTTTTAAATCTTGAAATAGTTTTCTTTGTGGTGTCTTTAGAATCCATCCTAAAGTATACTGGCCTAAACATATAATTTGCTAAAATATTGTATTGCTATTATTCTTTAATAAGGTAGAAATATAATTGGTTTTATTTCGCCTGTATTTTGGTAATGGGCATTGATAATTTACATTATGTATTTACTTTCATGATTTACAGATTTCCGACAGATGATAAAGCTTGCAAACTGTGGAAACAAGTTTGCAATTTAAGTGATAAAGATGATGTGTTTCCTTTAAGACTCTGTTCAAAACACTTTCATGCAGAAGATTATGTAGATGTAAAAGCAAGGCACTCAGGAGGCCTACTTCGGCTGAAACCTGGAACTGTTCCGTCAGTAGATGTACCAAATCCACTTAGTCTTAAGAGCACTCCTGCAAAATACTTCATTTTGTCCAACGTAGCTGGCCAGAACCCTGCCAAGAATGGCATTCAGCCTGGAAGAGTGCTAAATTTGCTTTTACGTGACTCTGCGACTGGTGCCATAATGAACCAAGGTGTGCCTTTACGAACAGTGATGATACCAAATGGAAAAAAATTAGTTCCTGTGTGTATGTCTGCTCCAAAAATAGTTGAAAAATCAGCCAGTTTGGCCACACCTAAAGAGGACCTTCAGAAACCATCACCTGATGTTGCAAAACAGGCACCAAAAGATGCCTCTCAAAAATTATCTCTTACCAAAAAGGTTTCTTCAGGACCTTCAAATTCAAAAGATGCCAAACTTATTAGTCAACCACGAGTTCTCATTAAGCGTTTGAGTATGGAAGATGTAGAAAAATTTCAAAAAGGACTTATTACCGAACAACAGTTGAACAAGATATTGCAAATTAAGGAGAAACCCCAGAAAATAAAATCAGGTAATATTTATTTTATTATTTATGTAAAATTTAATTGTACAGAGTGATTGCTTAATTAAAGTTAAGTGTTACATGTTAAAAGTAATTGATGATATTGTAAATACAAATGAAAACTATTGAATGTTAATAAAAATCATTTCAAAATTTCGGTATACACCAACTGCTGTAGAAATTAAGATTATGGTGGTAAAGTTTTGAATCTTAAATCTCTTATGTTAACAGATTCTTGAGTCAGAGTTCTATCACATTCCATTTATCAAGGAAACTGCATTTAACATTTCACCAAAAATATATTGTTGATGTTGATTTTGTAATTTTTCTCAGAAAATTTATTTTTCTATGGAAAAAGGTATATTCTGTTAAAAAAAACAAATGTAAATTTAAAATTCTATATTAATTTTTACTTTCCCATGTACAGAGTAATATACCTAGTATAGGGAAAGTTATGTAATGCTGCAGAAATTGTTTGTTAGATTTAAACGGAAATTCACGTCTTTGGGTGCCCTGATACCGAAAAAGTGGTGCATTTTTTTAAAGTCTGTCCATCTGTCTCTGTTTGTCCATCTGTCTGTCTGTCTGTCCGTCCGTCCGTTCATCTGTGAGCACCACTAGCGCCTAAACCATTTGTTGGATTTTTTCCAAAATGGATATTCCCTGCTTGATCTGGCTTGACTCCAAGTGCCGTAATTTTGAAAAACTTTCAAAATGTAGTGGTGCTTTGCATGAAGCCATTATAAAAATTTTCTCAAAAACGACTCCAAATTTTTTCTGTAAATTTCTCGCCAAAATAGAGTAAACTTTTAAAGGTGGAATAGGTCTGATTTTTAGGGTTAACTCCAAATTTTCGGAAACTTTGAAAAGGTTGAAATTTTTTGGGTATCTTCCTACAATTACAAAATTGAAGATAGAGTTTTTCTTTGAAATAAAATCTGTTCTTCATAGTGAGTTTCTTCATTAAGGTCATGTACAATTTTTTGAAAGTTTTAGTAGTTTTCAATATGGCGAGCAAAATACGTAATATTAAAAAATTACAAAAACATATTTTCTCAAAATAGGTTCCAAATTTTTTCTTTAAACTTTTAGTAGGGATAGTGTAAAGTGCACTCTATAAGATGATATAAACGCCATATTGCTCTATTCACTTGTTATTTAAAAATTACAAAAATGTAATTTCTTCGACTTGCCTTTTACTTAGTTAATATTTATATTAGTGGCAACTTGTTCTTATTATTATATTTATGAGTACATGTGCTTTAAATAATTTCTTATAAAGTTTCTGGAAAACTCAACTGTTTCCTTTGAAAACTAGCTCAAAATTCCGCATTTCAAGAAACGCTCAAACGCTATTTTCTCAAAAATGACTCCAAATTTTTTCTTCATAATTTTCAATTGGGTAATTCTATTTGCACTCTTCACGTAAGTACATTTTAAGGTATCCTTTTAATTTTCAAAAATTACACAAACGTAATTTTTTGAAAGATCATTCACACCATCAATATGCAAATAATTTCTAATGAAATTTTTCGAAAAATGAAAAATTTTCTGTGAAAAAGAGCTTAAAATTGGGATATTACAGTAGCGCTTAAGTGCATTTTCTTAAAAACGGCTCCAAATTTTTCAAAGAAAATTTGCCAGTTAGGCGAGGTTTTACTGTTCTTTAATATTGTTAAAATAATATTTTTGTTCGTCTATGAGAAAACCAAAAAATGAGTTCACATTTCAGTGTCCTTGATAAATAGTGGCTGACAGAAAGGTGCCATTAACCGTTTAGACAATAATAATATTTCCAAACATCCGAGATCACACAGTGAATTCCGGATCTTAAAAATATCACAATTCTCTTTTTAACTTTCCATTTGTTTTGCATGAAGTTAGTTTTTCCCCTTCACGGGATTGTCTTATGTCATGACAATATTAGGAATCACCTGCATGTTAAGGTAATGTGATTTCAAAATGATAAGACTGAAGTTAAACCCAGTTTTTCTTCGTTCCTTTATAGCAGCTGTTCCTAGTAAACCTAACAAAGATGTGGATCTCGAAAATGACTCCACTTCAGATGTAGAAAAAAGTAATCTAAATCAGAAAAGTTAGTCAAAAAGATAAATGATTATATATTTGTTTCTATTTGTATTCATTTTGATCAACAAAACATCTTTTGTTTGGCAGTAATTTCTTTGTTTTAAGGAATCTAACGTAAAATCTCAAAAATATTCAAATCTATTTGCTGTCATTTGTCATACCACTTATCAGTGAAAAAAATTCAAATATTTCAATTTTATGATTGTAGAGTGATACAAATTAATTTTTTAATAATTTGGTATTTTATATTAATGTAGTTTTGTTTTTTCAGGTGAAAATAGATGGAAAAAGAAAAAATTATATTATAGATATTGCTATTTGTGTGAAGAGTTTAAGGATCAAGAAGAAATGGTTTCACTGCACAAGTAAGAATAGTGAATAATGGTAATGAATAAATAATCTTACCACAAATCACATTTTTTATACCAAATATGTTAAGTATTTAGAGAACCTGCTCTTATTGTTAGAGGTTTGTTACAGAATGTGAATTTCAATTTTGATTCATAAGTCCATTCATATTTGTGTAGTTCCCAACACACAAATTAGGATAAGTATTCAATGGAATCTTGTTAGTGTGAACACTATCAATTACCTGTATAGCAAGGATTATTGAGTGCTGCTCCTAATTGTATTCGTTGCTCGTTGACACCTTCAAAAATTCCAGTCAGTCTGTTTAACATTCATCAGTAAAATGTTTCACAGTGTTTTGTGGTGAAACAGCATCCCCTTCAATGTGTGTAGTTTCCAAGGTATGTTGGAGTAGATGAATGTCAGAGAGTATCTTTCTCCTTGTCCTTCTTCTCCTTCTCCTTCTCCTTCTCCTTCTCCTTCTCCTTCTCCTTCTTCTCCTTCTCCTTCTTCTCCTTCTCCTTCTCCTTCTCCTTCTCCTTCTCCTTCTCCTTCTCCTTCTCCTTCTCCTTCTCCTCCTTCTCCTTCCCCTCCTTCTCCTTCCCCTTCCCCTTCCCCTTCTCCTTCTCCTTCTTCTTCTCCTTCTCCTTCTCCTTCTTCTCCTTCTCCTTCTTCTTCTCTTTCCTCACTTTCTCCTCTTCTCCTCCTTTGTCTTCTCCTTCTCTTTCTTCTTCTTCCTCCTCTTCCTTTCATGGTTTAGCCTAGAAGGCCTGTTCCGGCTTCACTCCATCATTGCATTAGTCGACCAGAATCTCTTTTTCCAGCTAGTCTATAGGGGTAGGTCACTTTTATCAGAAATATTATCTTCCATCCTTTGGAGGTGTATCCGTGTTAAACATTTCTTCTTTATTTTGTTTAATATGTAGTTGATGTTCAGGTCTTGTCAGACACTTTTGTTTCTGACCTGGTGTAGGAGGCTACAGACTTATATTGCTCTTAGAAGTCTCTTTTCTGAAGTTTATTTATTATTGCTTTTCTTTCTTGTCAATACCCATGACTCTTTCCCATACTGCAAAACGTTTACTGTCCTCACCTTGTATGTCTTTAGATGCGTCTCTCTTCTTGTCTTTGAGAGAATCTGTCTTTTTGTGCTGCACATTTGTTGGAACTGAGGGAATTTGAAATCAATATCATTCTCATAATCGTAACTGAAGACGCAGCCAAGGTAGTTAAAAATTCTTACTTGTTCCAATGTTGAATTCTAAATTCATATTTTTGATCTGAAGGAGAATTTGTATTGGAAAGCCATTACTTTTTTTGATAGAGATTTTGAGGTTTTAATCTTCCAAGAAACTCATATTACTCAAAATATGAGCATTTTCCTTAAGTTCATTTTAATTTCTAGTGATTAAAACCGGATTGTCTGCAAATAACAAAGTAACAAGTCATTCATAAAATTGTAAGTAATCTATTTTAAAATATTAAAAGTTGTTAACAGTATTTTTGAGTAAATTATTTACAATTTTTGAAGCATGATACGTGAATGTTCTGTGCATTTTACAAGATTTGCACAAATGATAGTTTTTATCTTCTGTAAAAATTGAACCATTGAAAGCTTTGCTGTGGAATTCACATAAAATTTTTGGATTTTATATTTTGCCAGTTTATTGGGCACCTTCATAACAAAAGAATACTTGCTTCAAAAGCTTACCAGTTGTTTATCTACAATGACCATTTCCCCTGCAATGATCATGTTCTGGCAGATATCCACCTGAAGAGACCTTATGTGACTGAACTGCTCACTTACAATTGGCTTGTAAGAATGGGTGGCCCTGAATTTACAGTAAAGTTTCGAACTGGTGAGAACTTGTTAGAAATTATGTACCCGAACATTTTTTTCTTGATACGTTTTTTTTCTTTATTGCCCAAGCTTCCTCCACCACAAAGACTTTTTCATTATATAATAATCTTTCTGTCCTTTTTTCATTCAAATGAAACATTCCATCCATGTATGACTGTGAACTCAGTGTACAGTGAATCAAAATAAGATATATCAGATACACGAGATAAAAAATGAGTTCAATCGAGCTAAAAAACTGAAAGAAGTGTTTAGCGCAAATAAAAACATATTCTTGAAAGCTAGAGTGAAACTGCTTTATAAAGTTTCTCAATATAATGTTTTCCTCTATGTTACGTCAATTTATTATGGTCCTGGCCAAAAGCCCATATACACAGCTCCCTCTTTGTAGTGTTTTCCTCTACACAGTGTTCAGAATTCATGGTCCCTTAAAAAATGTTATATAGAGGTTTCACTGTATATATTAAATGACTGTTTATTACATTTAATGGCCTTAACAATATTTTAATATTAATAACAGAATATCAGAGACAAAATACATACCACCAAAAGTAATGACATTTTTAATAAATTTACTGGTAGGTATTTCTTCAAATACTAGATGTGATCAAAAAGTAGTAGGACTGATTTTATTGGATTCATGGCACAAATCTGTACAAATCCTTTATAATCTTCGAACCAGGACCCTTGGGTTTCGTCAAACCAAGTTTAACACATCTTCCAAGCTGCAATTGCCTTTTGGAAGCCACTGTCTGGAATGCTTTTGAAAATCCTCATTGCAGCTGGTAGGTCGTTTTTGATGGAGTCGAAACATTGTCCATTCATGACCATGTCTGGGCTGTAGGGTGGTGAGGCAACATGATAAAGCCTTACTTAACCAGCTGCTCCCACACCTACTCTCCAGCGTGGTGTGGCTCAGCACATTGTTATGGTGAAGCTTCCAGGAATGGGTGATGTCTGGTTATATCCGGTTGAATCGTTTTTGCAACTGAGCACTTCCGTGTAAAACTATGCTTTCACGGTTTACGCAGGGGGTACATACTCCATGTGAACGAAATCACAATGATCCAAAAATACCAGAAGCATGGTTTTCACCCTTGACTTGAATTCTTTATCAAACACTATAACCAACCAAATGAACCTGCCACGCATTGGGCATGCAAATTTCGAACAGAATTAAACCTAATTTCTAATTTATCAACTAATTTAATTTACTCTGCTATGCTTGTAAATCAACTGCTCTAATTACTCATAGTTTGAGTAGCTCTGTTTTTTATTAAGATCTTGCATGAGTTCGATGTACAACATACATCACATTACCTGTTGCATGTGGACATGTGACTCTGTACAGAAATCACGATTCCTGGAACTTCTGTGGAAAATACTACTTACTGAATTGATGGAAATTCAATGAAATATCAGCCTTTTCTTTTCAAACAGTAAATATCATTTATTGCAACATTCTAGTAACATATCTCAAGCTCGTTATTAATTCATGATTCTATGAAGTTTAAACATTGTTCAACCGTACGGCTTTGGTAATGTTCATATGCTTATGGAATATCTTCTCGGTTAATCTTTTCCAAAAGGGGATGTCCTGGTTCCTCCTGTGGTGTAATTTTAGGATCGTAATGCCCGTGTAAACTTTGAATGTCACCCGACTGTTGCTAATTATACAGTCCGCTATTCGGAAAATCCCTACATCTGCTCTAATATCGTGTCGCAACTTTCCCTTTTGGAAAAGGAAACCTGCTAGCAACCGAACTAGCTTCATGTAAGCCTCCGAACACAAAGTTTAAATATTTTAAATGCAAAATTTATACATGATACAAATGTAACTATTATTAAAACAATGCTTTTACCCACTTACAACTCAAATAAACAGTAATTCTTAGCCTACACTATTTACAAACAAACATTTACCCACAACATAAATCTGTTATTGCAAAATTACAATTTAATAATGTTCATACCTTGTGAACTGCATGGCTGCTTCCGTGAGAGTGAGAATTCGTTACATTTTATTAACAATTAATTTTAAACGCCCTCCCCTAATCAATTCGATGTTAATGACACCAGGATGTGCTGTCTCTCCATAATACAATTCTCGTCTTGCTTCCATCATGGCGCCTAAATGTTTATAGTTTGTTGCTATGCTACACGTGTTCCTTGGATGTTAACGTTCTCGATTCACCCATTACATTGTATTACACTCGTGTGACATTCTGGTATGTCACAATACACACAAAGAGATGGTAAAATAATAAGAGCTCCTTATTTCAAGATAAATGAAATGTCAAGAATTGTTAAAGTGAAGGAGGGGCTGGCTTTAAAGGTCTTTGCGGGATTTGCAATACAAGGGGGGTTAAGGGAATTTCAATTGCAAAATGAACAAATTTGGAATGCATGACATACTTTTATAATATGACTTACTTTTATGTCCAAAGACAAGATCAGCCACTAGCACACAACCAACAGAGGAACGCAAACAATGAGTTACAGAAGCATGCAATTTAGCATCTGCTCCTAGTGGCCTTGGTCTGCCGCTTGTTTTTGTGCTTTTCTGTTTTTAGGCAATCGGCAATCTTGTATCTCTTTGTCAGAAAGAGAAAATACAGTCCAAAAATATTAAGTATCCTGTTGAGCTGGAGCACGTCTGACTGGCCTTTAATGCAAATTTTTTTATGAAAGTTTTTTTATGCTACACGTGTTCCTTGGATTTTAACATTCTCAATGCACCCATTACATTGTATTACACTCATGTGACATTCTGGTATGTAATACCACAAAATTGGGTATGGAAATGCATAGGTTTAATGGGTGTATTTTCAGCATAAATAAATAAAAACACAAAACAGGAGCTGAAATTTACCTTATAGGTGGTTTTACCTTTAAACAGCCATATAGGCCTATGAAATTCTCTAGCTAAACAAACCACAACACTGCAGTTTTTATTCAATAAATTCAAATTTAATATTAGATTACTACTTTCATGAGATCTTAGTATCATCTTTTTGAATTGTTAGTGAGCAAAGTTATTTTATTACAGATTTCCATCAAATCCAGAACTCTGTAAAGAATGGATAAAAGCTTGTAATCTAACTGATCAGGATGACCTTACTGCTGTTCGGATTTGTTCTCTACATTTCAAGCCAGAAGATTTAACAGATACAAAAGTCAAAGCGTCAGGTTGTTGCATGAAAGTAAAACCTGGTGCCATTCCATGCATCAAAGTACCTAACGTACCAGAAGACCCTGAGTCTTCAACTGGACTTCAGATTAAAAGTGAACCTCTGGATGAATTCGATCCTTCAAACCTCTTGGAAGTAGTTGTTAATGAGACCAGCACTGTTGATGTGGGATTAGAACAAGCGGATGCATGTTTGGGTAATAATCAGTTGCTCATTACATGGGTTTGTCAGAGGATTTCTGAAAACCTTTTTAAAGAATGATGTGTTTACTGTGACATTGTGTTTTAATTATTGTTCATTTATGTTGTAGATAAAACCAACTCCTGTACAAGATCTTGTTTCTTGTGTGAATACAAAGAAAATATTGGTATTCAGTCTCCCATAACTATGCACAGGCAAGTTCAAGATCTGTTTATTCCTGTGATTTCTAAAAAATTCATTGAAATTTTCTTAAAGATAGTTCTGCTATTATGTTTTGTTTTGTTAAGTGAATTTACTAAAGTGAAGTGAAATTTGTGGAAAATTGTCACTATTGAACTTACAATATTACATGAAAACTACTAATATGAAGAAAGTGTTCATGAATTGATGTACGTAATGATCCAGATGGTGGTGGTTCAAATTCCAGGCGAGGGAAACTTACTTTAATGTTTTTGCTCAAATAGAGTTAAGTGGACCTATATGTATGTAGTGCAGTCGATGTGGAGCTATAAGGGAGTCCACCATGCAAAAGATTGGGTAGAAGGTTGTATTTTTTAAATTTGTTTATGTGGGCTTTAGTAAGAATACCAGAAGTTTTCCACCCCAAAATATTTCAAGAAACTTTTTGGTGGCGAAAAAGAAACCCTGAAATGGCATTTGGGGCATTTTTTGTGTCATAACTTTATAATGGCCAATCTTCATGCAAAAAAAGTAATTACCTACACAACTTTTCTTGCCTGTTGGCGTACCTACCCCCTCCCTGATACAATAAACATTTGAAGGTAAACGCTCATAGTGTGCACTGTTGACAACATGCCTTACACATCTTCATTGGCATGTAATAAAAACTATTTGTTGTTAAAGACAAGAACTCGTGTTCATGTTTTTCACCAAAAAAAAAAATAAAGAAATGGCTGAAACCGGTCCAGAACTAGGAGATACCTCAAACTCGTGAGATAGTTAGGGTCAAATTATTGAAAAAGATGCTCAAAGGTATGAGAGATTGGCATTGCTTCATAAAATCTGGTGGCAGATTTCGCACTATCCCCCCCCCCCCCCCCCTTTACCTGCATTTCTCCAAGCTGTCGGTCAAGTTGCACGGATATTACTATGTACAATTTTAAAGGTCATAAAATTATCTAAATTTGCTATGTAAATGATTTTTCTTCATCAAATAGTGTGAGAGCCAAGATGTTTCAAAATTTCATTAAATTCTCCATTTTTATCTGAAGTTGCCCCAAATCACTGAAGTACTCGATAATGTGGTACTTTTGGATTCCTAAGGTCATTATACGTAAATAGCAATTAAATACTAATTTTTTTTATTACTTACTGAGGTTGAACTCTTATTTGAGCGGACTAGTAGGAGTGGCAGTAGACATCTTTTCTGCCAACTAACACAATTCACTTACATCAAACTTAAGTATTTCAATAGAATAAAATGAAGTTCTTTGTATTATTATTATTATTATTATTATTATTATTATTATTATTATCATTGTCGTCGTCATCATCATCATCACTACTATTACTAGCTGTCTTGATTGAGCAAGTTCCATCTCAATCAAGGTTTTTTGTGCAGTTTCCCTTGATTCATTGAATAAATGGTGAGATGACTTCCATGCTTAGCTTCTGGATGTCAGTACAGCTTCATTATTTGAGCATGTTTTCTTGAGCACTGTGCTATTTGTTTGGGAGGTATGGCATGGGAGGGGTGTAGTTATTTCGTCAACAATATTGGAAAGAAAGAAATGAAGGAATGCCACAATCTTTTTACTAAAAGTTTCCTCCTTGAATCTTTGTGCTTCCTGGGCCATTTATTTAGAGTATGTATTTTTCGATAAAAAAACTAAAGTGCCATCTCCTTAAAATTTAGGAAGATTGAATCTAGATATAAAACTGTCTTATACCTTGAGGAATAATATCAAGAAAGTGTCAGAATTGTTAGAGAATTTTCTTTAATGATTTTGTTGTCCACAATGGTGCACTGTTTATTGTACTTAGATAATGGACTAATGAGTTTTGAAATGGTTTCTTGCAGATTCCCTCATGATACCCAGGTGAATAGATTGTGGAAGAAGGTGTGTAATTTAATTGAACATGATTATATGAACACATCATCACTGCTGATATGTTCCAATCATTTTGTGGATGATGACTATATTGTTTTTTCAAACGAACCTGGTTGTCCACGAATTTTGAAACCAAGTGCGGTCCCATCGATTTCTGTGCCAAATCCTTTAGAAACATTTGAATCAAGTGAACCGGGCACGGTAGAAAAGAGGGATGTGATCAAATCACCAGATATTGTAGAAGTAACATTGGAGCCTGTTAAGGCTAAAAAGCAAATTGTAAACCCAGTGAAAGTAAACATATCAAAGAAAAATGACATTAGTAATCAAAGCGATAGTCCTGGGAAGTTCCAAGGTATATTTAAGGCTCTCCCAAAGCCTCAAGATTTTCTTCCACACTCTAAATTATATCATCACATTATACACAATCAAAAAATTGCAGTACAATCCAAAAACACAAAAAGTGTTTCAAATCCTAATGGGCACGTGGGGGTTAGAGATCCAAAGCAATCTAATTTTTCTCAATTTAAACTCATCCGACCAGAACTGCAAGAGGGAGCTGTCCCAAAAGTTCAACCGACTGTGGAGAATACAAGTACTAAAATTCCAGTATTCTTCTCAAACTCTTCTAATTATTCTCGGCCTATGAGAATTCTGCACACTTACAGTGGTCCCAGATTGCCTTTGGCACCGCCGGTTACATATGCCCCACCGGTTCAACATACCCCAAATGCCCCCCGGTTACTGGCTCCCCCAGGGCTTTTTGTTCACCCCCAGACTTTGAGGACACCTGCCCAAGTCATAGATGGCTCAACTCAGACCCTTGCTGCTGCTGCCTGGCAGGTGGAGCAGTCCTGTCAGACTGATGCAGAAAGTGATGAGGGTGATGATATGGCAAATGAAGGTAAAATTTTATTATTATTATTATTATTATTATTTTAATTTTCTTAGTTTAGTCATGTTTTTATTTGTATTAATTGATGATATATTTCATATGCACCTGGAACTCTGTTAAAGAGCTATTTTTATAAGAATGGACCGTTTTGACAGCTAATGTTGGCACAACTAAAGGTTCTGTGATCGTTGTGTACTTGAGCCTATTAGACTCTCCTTCCTCCATTTGTTCGTTTGCAGTTGGCTAACTTGTAAATGGCTTCGACGCTTCCTTTTGGGATGTCCTCATCTGATGAAAACATAGTGCGCAACAAGACAGTTTTAAGACGTTTTCCCACATGCGTAATTATATTTCAATATTTCCTGGCATATACCTGAGCGAAACTCAAAGACTCATCTATGTGCATATAACTGAGTGAAACTCATAGACTTCTGTATATCTTCATGAGAGCCGTAAACAAACACTTTACGAAGAGACGAGGCTAAACAGCTGCCGCGGTGGAGGGATACTTCTCTGAATTACATGTGATGTTCACTTGTTGTTTAGTGAACTGTCACTTTGGCTCATTTTTATAAAAATCGCTCTATAGCATATTCCCTGCTACCATGTTTTCCCATATTTCATACATGCATTTTGAAGTTGTGATTCCCATTCCATTAAATTATCCACTTACATATTTAGCAATCCTGTTTAGCATGTTTCAGGCTTGTCAGCAACATTTGATTTTTTAAATATTCATTTGTAACAAACAGGTTTTATAAGACTGATAAGAAGATCAAGTTGTCAGGTTGTAATGATTTGTATAAATGTATTTACTTATTTGTTTATTTATTTATTATTAAAATTACAGGCAACAGTAAATACCAATATATTCTGATTTGGGGTGCATATTAATTGTTATAAAAATTGTGCAATTAAATAAATTAACCCATTCAAGAATTTTTTTGAAATTTTGTGGTTCCTCAGGCTGAGTTTATTTCAGCAGCACACCATTGCATCAAATAATAATATTAAATAATAATAAATATATAGAATAATTATATTGGCATACATAAATTGTTTATTTCAATTTTTCAAGGTAGTACTTTCACAACAAAACTTAATTAACTTGTGTGAAAAATTATTAAAAATGCAATGCTAATGTTTCTTTTCAATGTGATAAATTTCTATTACTTTCAATATTTACATCACTATCCATGCCACCATAATCACCTGTTTCATCATTATATAAGTCCTTGACCCTGTCATTCAAATCATCGGTCACCCACTCAAACTCATCCGATTCCCCAAATATTTGTGCAATCAGTTCCCATGTTTCTTATAAATTCCCATGGTCCACATTAATCCTTTCTTTTCTATATCTTCTTAAATCTGTCCTTTGGAGCTAGCGTTTAGCTGATCGCCCAGTCTCAAAAATATGAATGAACTCTGGTCCCTGTCTCCAAAGCATATGTGTACTAGTGAATGAATAAAGTTCAAATTTGGTTTTTCTTTACATAGTTATAGAATTGGATGATTCCCCACCTCTGAAAAAGCGACGACTCTCTCTTTCTTCGTCGGAGTCATCTTCTTCAGAAAGCACCGAGCCTAAGCAAGCACGGAAAGAAGGGCAACTGAAAAGATTGAGAGACAGAAACATGGTGGAAGAGCAGATGAACCGCATCAAGCAGCGTATCAATTCTTTGGATGATTTGCTGTGCCATCTCCAGAAAAGGGATCTTCTGTCTAAAGATGCAGCTGACTTCCTAATGGTATGTTTGAATAGGTGTTTTAGAATACATTGAGAAATGCCGACGTGAGCAAGGGTGGGCATGTCTTAGCTTTCTCAGGTCAAAGGTTCAAATCCCTCCTTGGGCATGGATGTTTGCTTGTGAGCCGTTGCATGGTTGGGGCTTTTTCAAACCACTGTCACCTATTAAAACAACTTTTCCTTCCCCTCACTCAAATGGATGTGAGAGAGAATCACAGCTAGTGGACGGATGGAGGAAGCAATAGAAGTGGGTGCATGAACTGTGATGTTTACACCATGTCCACCACCATGTTCCAAGTCCACCACTGTATCTCCTTAAATTGTTAAATGTTCCATGCATCCCGTCAGCCCCGCAGGCTTTAATGACTAGTTGCTTTGGTCCTAAGGCCACAGGGACGTGACAGTATGAGGCTGGGGTAAGTCTTTTAGGGTGTAACATAACTGAGAGTTAAATTGAGGGAGAAGAGGAATGTCAGAGAAACTGTGTTATCTCAAAACAAAAGTTGGGCAGCAATACAATATGTTCACTTAATTCACTCTATAATTAACAAAGGATATCAACAAGCTATTTTAAAATATTGCTTACTTGAACATAATTTACAGTTTGCACTATAATAATTTTTATAAATGCAAATTTTGAAAAGGGAAGGGAAGGTAAGGTCAAAGGTAAATATTACAAATTGTGTTCATAAGATTGATATTTTGGACACTGGTGGTTAGAGGGAGGAGTAAGGTCAAAATGGCAAAATTATAAAATTGTGGATATCGTGTATGAATGATTTCTAAGTGATTAAAATTTACTGGAATAAATATGGTAAACACTTCTGAAACCTTCATATCAAATTTGGACCAGTGCAGGAGGCAATTGAATGGTACATACATAAATAGATATCATTGTTTTACTGTGAATAAAATACTCACATTATACATACATATCTTTGTTACTCATGGGCATAAATTAATCACTGTACAAAAATATAACAATAATGGGAACTCCATTGATTGAGATCCTATTATCTGAAATTGTTTTATCATTTGAAGCATTGAGACTAATAAAAACCTCAGCCATATTAAAAAAAACAACCTTTTTCACATAATTCAACCAGAAACCATGTATTGCACCTCATAATATGATGATTTGCCAACAGACGAGGCTCATACTTCTCATACTAATAAATGCTGTAAATCTGTAAACTTTCTAGCAAAATTTCATTCTTCTTGGTTTAGTCTTTCTCATTGTCAACATTTCATTTACTTCAGATAGTATTGTGCACTATGTTCTATGGTTGCCGTAGCACAATGGGTTAACTGATTTCATTCTGTTTCAGAATTCCATGTCTGAAGAGCTCAATGAACTCCATGACTTAATTTCGAAAAAATTACAAGCGCAAGGCCATGGACCTTGGGGAATTGAATTGAGAACATTTGCAGTGACTCTTCATTTTTTTTCTGTGGATGCTTACAATTATGTTAATAATTTATGGCCAAATCTTGTACCTCGTGTGTCTACAATTAAGAAGTGGTTCAGTGTGGGAAATGCAAATCCCGGTTTTTCACAAGAAGCTTTAGATGCTATTTATCTTCAGACTGCGGGCAGAAGTGATGGGATATTATGCAACCTTACAATTGGTGAAATGACACTGCGGCAAGAAAAGGTGTTCGAGAATAATAGGTTTTACGGTGGTGTGGACATGGGCACGGGACTAAAAATGCAGAGTGACAGCCTTTTTGAAGCACAAAGTGTGTTAGTATTTTTTGTAACAGCTTTAAATGCTTCATGGAGTATACCTGTTGGTTATTTCTTTATTAAATCATTAAATGCTAAAGAGCGGGCAAATTTGCTTGAAATTTGTTTGAAGTTGCTTCATGAGGTTTGTGCTAATGTGATATCCATAACATTAAATGGTTCCCTTGTGAATACAAACATGTGTACCCACCTTGGAGCAAACTTCTTGTATGGTGAAAGATTCCAGCCATGGTTTTTGAATCCAGTAACTTGTGAAAAAATATTTGTATTTTATGATGCATGCTCTATGATGAAATTGGTACGAGATGCTTTAGGTGACAAAGACATTATTTTAGATTCTGAAAACAAATTTATTAAATGGGCTTACATAAAAAAACTTTGCAAAGTGCAATCTGAGTTGCCTTGGGAAGTGGACACAAAGCTTACTGAATCGCATGTGTCATACCAAGACAAAAGAACGGATATAAAAATATGTCTTCAGACACTCAGCAGGAGTGTATATAAAGCTTTCATGAGTGTTCTGGAAAAAAATATGGAGGCATTTGAAGGATGTTATTCTACTGCAGTATATTGTTTAATGTTCAATAATATTTTTGATATGTTAAATTGCAAAAATGTGTTTTCAAAGAAGAAGTATAGAGTACCTGTGAATGAAGAATCCATCACATCATTGCGACAAAGAGCTAGTGTATTCATAAAGTATATATTGGGTTTAAAGAACAATTATGGTACACCATTGGTAGAGTCTTGCAGGAAAACAGGGTTCTTGGGATTCATTGCCTCTTTAACAAATATTTTTGAACTTTATGACAAGGGGAAATCTCTAGGTTTGAAACATTTATTAACACATAAATTGTCGCTAGACAATGTAAGGACATTTTTTAATGCCATGCAGAAGAATAATGTAAGAAATGGCTATTTGAGTGCCAAGGAGTTTGAATGTATCTACGGAAATTTAATTTTGAAATGTAGTAGGAATTTTGAAAACATTGATTATTTGATTAATGGAATTGATATTTTACGTGTGTCTTCTTTAAAAGAAAATTACACTGATCCAATTTTTGATTACAACAATCGCATTTATTTAGAAGGAGTAGATCAGGAATGTTTTAATGCTATCTTGTCATTAAAGCCAATTATGGGAGATGTAATTAAATACATGAGTGGTTTTGTTGTCAATAAAATTTTGAGCCGAAAACTTTGCGTAGTTTGTGCAGAACATTTGACAGATATTCAGAATGTTCAATTGCTTTTAAGGAAAGAAAACCAAAGGAAGTATGTAGTTCCCTCTGTAGATGTATATAGGATATGTAAAATTGCTGAAATAATTTTACGAGAAAATGGAGCTTTGTCACTTAAACAGTCAAACACCAGATTTCTTGTTCTGAAAATTCTGGAACAAGTGGGTGATAAGGTATTTAATACTGCTAAAATGAAAGCTCATCTACTTGAACAAGGAATATTTGATAACCATTTGACTCAGCTGTGTCACTTAGTTATAGAAACATTTCTTGGCATGCGCATGTTCCTTCAGAGTGGAGCATAAACTCTTCCAATTGATGATGTTAGAGGCTCATTTCAATAAAGTTATTATTTGTGCAATTTATAATCCTCACCAACCTTTTATGAAGACATGGTGAAAATAAGCAAGATATTTTCCAAAAATATTTTTTTATAAAATTTTTTCTAATATACTTTGTTCATTAAAAACTATAAGGAATTTTTGTAGACTTTTGTGAGTGATGCCTCTTAATATTGCACAAAAACCTTCTGTACTGCAGTCAAGAAAAGCCAATTGTGTTTGTATAAAATGTGTTCTTTGCTTTTCAATGTTTTTGTGCAATACACTTCACGTTATATCATGCATTCCATAATTATATTTTCTTTGTTTTCAATTAATGTTGATAAATCATGTTGCCATTTCCTAACCTTTAAAAAAAATATCTTTGTGATTTTCAAAATCTTTTGTTTGAATTTTGTGCTTGCACTATTTTACGTCAATCTCACTTTAATCTCAGTAATAGATTATTTAAATGTTTTACTTTGTAATTGTCATAAGAATCTTGCCAGGAAGGTCATCACCTCTTGTGTTGGAGGATTTGCACATATATGTTTACATTGCTTTGCCAAGTGAATTTGGTTATGTTCCAGAATTTGCTTCTTAATTTAAAAAAAATATCTTTAATGTAATTTCATTATTTTTCTGTTTATTGTCTGTGTGTACAGTTCTCTTGTTTGTTTATTTTGTTTTCATGAGAATTTTATTATCGAGATTGAGTATCCCCATGTATTGTTCAACATTACTGCTTTTTAGAAGCAGAAGTATTAAAGTTTGAAATAAAAAATAAAAAGGGAGGGAGGGATTTTGAATGAATAAATTAACTAATAAGCAGTGTGTCCATAACTTATGGTTTACTCACAAAGGTAATGATTTTAAATGATGATGTACTTCCTTGACTATGTTTTTGAAATGTATTATAGAGCATCTTACAGCTACTGTTGTTGATGTTGTTGTTTTTTTCCATATGTTGAAAACATTGTCAGTTAATCTACAAGTTGCTAAATATCACACTTGATCCTTATTGTCAAAATACTGGGCTCCAACACCATTCTTTCAATTGTATTTTAAAATTTCAGTGTCAATATGAACCAGGGTGGCCACGTTTTGGAAAACTAGGAAATGAAAGGGAATTTCATCTAGAAAAGTCAAGGGAAAATTCGGGAATTTTTACGAGTCTTGAGAAGACATTGTTGGGACAATTATAAAACCATATATTTTTTTATAAATAATCTTGCTACATTGTTTTTTGGCTCACTTTTTATTTGTTAAGCAAAAATTGTAAATCTTGTCTTTACTACAGCAAAATCAATGAGCTGACAAATGGAAAACTAGAGGAATGAAGTGCTTTGAATCATTGTGTTTGTCTTGTCTGCCTGTCCACCTGTCTTTCTCTCCCTTTCTTTTCCTCATTCACAATGTGCTAGGGCAAAGGAATATGAACTACTGAAGTGAAATAGGTTCAGATGATCCCTGCATTTTCATATTAGTTGTGTGTTCTATTAAAATAGTAATGGTGAAAGATCAGTTTTTCTGTATCTAAAGAAGGTTGTCTAATGCTCATTCTCACCTCTCATGCCATTCTTTTGAAACTTGTCCAATGTGAAGACATTAGACATTAAAATTATCTTCACCATTTGTCTGTCCTAAAAAGATGTGCAATAAGTGAATTGATGCATTTGCTTGCAATATACGGTTTGCTTGCAGCCAGAAAGTGTTATTAGGAGAGACAATCAATGCTCACTCCTGTAACTGAATGTGAATTAGTTATTACAGCTTTTTATGGAAAAAAGATTCTCATAATGGAGAATTGGAAAAGAGGAAGCCTTGCAACGAAACTTGCACCAAGGTTTTCTGAGCTCATTTTGGTGCAGTAATAGGCACGAGAAAGAAAACTACAAATATGACCAAAAATATGATTGTGGATCTTATTTATATGTATAAATTTATATTAAATAGTTTGAAATTGTAGGTATGATAAAAACTATTTCCAAAATAATGACTAGTTCTTAAGTCTAACTTTTGTAAATTTTATTTAAATACTTTAAAATAATGTACAAACTTTTATCTAGGGGAAAGAAATTACTGGAATGAGTAGGAAAATTGGTTCCAGGTAATGAGTGTTCTCCCTTCTAATGATGCATACTATGCATTGATCCAGAAAAAAAATTATATTTGTGCTTAGCTTATTTGTGTTGTATCTATACTTGGATTTATTTAGAGCAGCTTCTGATGTAAATCAGATGTTATGGAGTCTTCCGATTGGAAGGTTGAACGTCACCATAGTGACACTGTAGTGAGGTGTTAGCTCCTGATTCGATGACACCATAAACTGATGACCTGTCAGAGGCAGCTATAAATAAATTACAGTATAGACTAATACTCGACGGTGCTAAAATATTGACTAGTACACATAAGTAACAATAAAGATCTGAATTCGATAGTATACCATCCAATTTTTGGCATCCCCGCCTTTTTTTACTTTGAATAGAATATATGGGAGAAAAGCAGTCTCACTTGTTGCATAATTACCAAAAAACAGGAAGTACTTCTTTTTTTGTTATTCTTTGTTGTGTAAAAATGAATAACATTAATTTCAAGAAGAGAGTACCATGAATCTCAACCCAGTCAGCACAGGTGACCAAAGTTGATTGTACAAATTTTAAGAGCATGGTAGCTCAATGTCTAGTTGAGCATTTATATCTATACAATGATGCCAATATTTGTTTCTTCAGAGTGCTGGTGTCAGTGGTCTGCTTGTTATGCTGTCACCTACCAATAAACATCTAAGGCACCTATTTTTATTAATATATTATTATTAAGAATGATTTCTATGTTATATTTGGCTTGAAGTCATGAATTAACGAGTTTATTAGAAATCATATGTAAGCATTTTATTAAATAAAAGTCCTGGAGGACAGTTTTTTATATGTATATTATGAAAGACACTCAATCTGCCATTTCATAAAGCAAATATCTTAAGAGTAAAGACTTCGAGATTGCACAGGATGCCATTATGTCTCATTCAGCTTGCAGTACAGTAGTAGGAAGCATTTTGACAGGCAGTGTCTACGGAAGTAGATCAAAGCAAGTAGCATATCAGCACTTCACATTTGTAGGGACAAGATAGATCATCTTATTTTCTCTTGGCCATGCAGTGCCACTTGCCTACTGTGGTTGCAAAGTAAATGGTACAGTATATTTTAATGGCAAGGGAGTCTGCTTCTTTCTTACAGAGAGAAAATTTGTTTGTTTAATTATATCTATATTTCTGTTCAGTTATTGGCAAACGCCTATGTTATCATCTGTCTAACAAATTTAGTGTTTGTGTGGAGTTTGTCAAGTTATATTTATTCAATTATAACTTAGCAAACTATCATGTTTCAGAAAATGAAAAGTGTTTGCTCAAGGGTATAAAGGAAACCAGATATAAGTGTATTTTGTTTACTTTTTTTATTTTATAAATTCAGAATAATTTTGTATCCCTCTTTTCACATTTAATATATGTTTCTCTGAATTGTACATATTGCATTGAAATACTTCAATTCATGCCTACTGAAAGAACATTATTGTGAGAAATCTGTACTGATATTTTAATTTCCATGAGTGTACTTTTTGGCAAAGATGGTTTCTCTTTTAGTGCATTACAGATCAAATTAAAATCACTGCTTCTTTATTAAGCACTGTGAAATACTCTTGTTCCAAAATATTTGCCTGAAATATGTTAAAACAAGTTTTGCACATGACCAGTCAATGTTATTTGATATGTGTGCCCACAAGTTGTTTATAAAATTAAATGTATCTATTTTTATTGTAATACAGGAATATAGGGTGCATGAAAAGTTTTGTGTCAGATGTATTTTCATTGGAGCCATTTTCATTAGGACCTTGATAACTGCAAATAAGCAATCAAAACTTTCGTGTAGAAGTTTTATATAAAATATGATGTACATTCAGAATGGAAAGGCTTGGTTAGAGGGGAATATTTATAATTTCGAAAATGGTGTATTTTCTCATAGCCAATGTGATAAGATGTCTCAGCTGTAGCTCGTCAGAAAATATTTTCAGGAATTCGAGAATCTGCAGGGATGCGCAATATGGAAGTCGCTCTATAGAGGTACTTCCCTGTACTAAATTACACTAAAATTTCTTCAATCATACAATTTACTTGTGTAATTTTTGTTCTCATGTATTTTAGGCCCCTTCAATTTTTGAGCCATGCATATCATTTTTTAACGTGTTAATTTCCAAAGTAAAATTCTGATTGTGTTTCAAAACAAAATTTTTAGTGTAAACTTTTAAAAATTAGCATAAGTAATATTAAGACAATGGTCTTAACTTTCAGTGTTGCAGATAACATTGAGAAAAGAAACGAAGGGTAAACTAGGGTATTGTCTATGTGTGAGTATGTAATTGTTAATAGAAAATCTGATGTAAATCTTACTGTTAAATGATGAAATTTGTCATTTTCCAATTTATAAATGGTTAAACAAATGTTGCTAATGTCTGATAACTTATGTATTTATAGCAGATTCATTGCCCACCAGCAGGTAGTCTTAACTGCCAAGGGTATTGCTGCTACAAATATAAAACTAATTCCTGTCACTTTAATAGACAATGAAATTGGGGTGGACACAGCCTTTTGCAAGAAACAGACTAACCCTTAACATGGCTCAAAGAATTTTCATAGATTTTTGAAATTATCAGTGTGGATCAGGAGAGATTGACTGTGCTGGACTTTTTTGTATTTTTTTATATTGGTAATATGTGCTTTAAGTGATTTTTCTGGAA
The DNA here is from genome assembly GCA_038098605.1 of Gryllus longicercus. Taxonomy (NCBI): domain Eukaryota; kingdom Metazoa; phylum Arthropoda; class Insecta; order Orthoptera; family Gryllidae; genus Gryllus; species Gryllus longicercus. The sequence goes on along the minus strand of JAZDUA010000119.1, from coordinate 921,647 downwards.
TACTTTATAAATTGAGAGCTGGTTAATATTTGAACATATTGTTGTAAATCAAAGCATTATTGTGATATCAAATTGCTTGTATATTTAATTCTGGAATTTTAAAACTAATTGCATATCATCTTTATGCATGTCAACAGGGAGCAGCCAAACACTTTTAAAGTTCTCTTTCTTTAGATGCCTCAAGAGTGTGTTTACCAGTTTCTCTTTGTGTTTCTAGTCAAAATACTTTCAGTTTTTTTTGGTTTGTTAAATGTTTTCAAACAAGTAGTGCATATAAAATGGTGAACTTGCTTTGTGGACATTATAATTTGGACAATAGATACCATTGTGTAGTAGAATTTCCAGGAAAATGAAGTACATTTGTATGTATGAAATTAAATAAATTAAATCTATTTCTCTTCTTTTGTTTTTGACTTTTTTGTGTTTGAAAGTGACTTTGTTTACAATGTTCATTGAATTTTGTTAAGTTTGAGGTCCTAACTTCAGTGGTTTATGAGAATACAGCTGTCACGCACAACTTTCTGGTTACCCTTTGTCAAATTGTAAATGTGATATATTAGATACAAATGTTCTTGTATATATTGTGTAAAATAGTTGTGTCAATGAACAGGATTTTCTGATTCTTGTTCTTTTTGTGATGTACAAAGAAAATTAAATTTTTGTATAACTATTTTTTGGTTTTTGTAATTAATTTGTTTTCTGAAAACTTACCTCTAATAATTCCCAAGTCCATTCCCCCTCCTCCCGAAAAAAGCTGTTATTTTAACTTTCTTGAATATGTAGTGCAGAGAAAGTTGTGTAGTGTAATGATGCAAAAAGCTGTTGAGATTTTAGTGGAATTGCATCTTACTGGTGTCCTTGATCGCAAAAAAGTGATATATTTTCAAAACATCTGTATTTCCGACTGAACAACACTTGGTGCCCAAACAATTCATAGGATATTCCCCAATTGATCTGGCCCAACTTGCACTGTGAATTTGAAACAACATTCATTTTGGGGGGTACTTTGCAGGACTCCTATAACGATTTTGAGATTGCAAGAACAAAAAAGCTCTAGAATTTCTCTTCTATTTTTGTTGTTGATGTTGTTGAATTGAGTAAAGTGCACTTATAAAAAGAGCGCAGATTTGGTTTTCAAGAACTGCACAATTTAAAAATTTTTGGATGCACTCAACTCCATTATTGAAGACATGTTTTTCTAAATGAAATTGTTTTTCATAATAGGATCTTTAGTTATATGTACATTTAAATATATATATATATATATATATATATATATATATATATATATATATATATATATATATATATATATATATATAAGTAGTATTCATCAGTATTCATGCTATTTCAAGTGAATACGATATCACTTCCTCTAAAAGCTGATTCAGAATTTGTTACGTGGAATCTTGGAACCGAAAACTCGATTGACAGCAAAACATCCGTCTATCCGTCCGTGTACGTTATTGAAGCTAGCGTCGAAAAACCTTCAAATGATTTTCTGCAACATTTATATTCTCCTACTGATTAGAAAGAATTCGAGGCTCTGCGAGTTTGTAACGGATATTTGGATTATTTTTGCGGTACTTAACTTGAAGCCTCTATCATATTTTCAACATTTTCTCAAAAATTGTTCCAAATATTTTTATTGATACTCGGTTATATTATAAACGCTCGAAATGACGACTCCGGTCCCATTTCCGTTTAATTGTCTGATTGATCGGAAATTGCGTAAGTTCAATTTTTTTTCGAACGTCTTCCTACAACTACAATATTAAAGGCAGCTCCAGTTCCGTGGTCAAGCTGCGGGACGCTTCCCGCTTCGCCCGGGAGAGGAGCACTACTGAGGTCCACGCTTGCCGCAGCGACCAAATAGCAGGTTTTCGGCAATGCCTTGTGCCCATATAAGTGTGGTGCATAGCCCGACCAATGAACCCTTACGGTGACAAGTTCTATTCAATAATTGAAGTTAATGTAAACTGCACAGCCAGTAACTCATTTTTGTGGTCACAAAATTTCATTTTGGTTCACTCATATTTCATCCCATAATTTAAAGTAAAGTAGGAATTTATTCATAATAAGTAGTATGTGCACTGCAAATCATCTCAATTTTAGTGAACCTCCGCTTCCTCCCTTAACCAGCGCCGTCCTTCTCTCCCGGTGCGACGTAAAATGTACTTTGTAGAGAGAAGGGCCTATCAGCCCGTTCAAGCAACTTCCCTTCTTTTCCAAATATTCTTCCGTCTCTATATACATCCGGGACACAGGAGGCCCCGTAAAACAATTTTTTTGTCTAACTGAACGCCCACAACTGAAGCATTTGTGTCCTACTAGGTGGTCCAGCAGAAATGATTCCCTTTTGGCGATTCGGATCAGTTATGCTGATGTTTTGCAAGCTTTATCATACCATGAGTGCTTTGGAAATTGTCGATAAATTCTCGACTAGCGAAGCAATGAAATTTATCTAAGAATTTTCAAAGCACGAATGGTATTAATTAGAACTATTCCACGAATAAAATTATGTCCAACAGAGTTCTAAAATGCGCTAAATATTGAAAATTTCTAAAAGCTATGTTAAAATCAAAGATGTTTATTGGACAGCATTCAATGTAAACCGCCTCATAAAGTAGACGATTCACAGTTTATGATTGGCCAGAAGGGAGAAGCGGTAAGAAAAATCGGATTGAAAAAGCGATAGACCTATTGAGATACACCGCCCTGGTTGGGACATTTTGTATGTATAGTTAAACACTATTGGTTTTAATTTAATGAGTGAAATAGTCGGCGAAACTCGATGGAACAGGAGTCACTGATGGATCTTAGCATATTGTCCGAAGAGAGTTAAGTGACGAACTCGTTAAAAGCGAACCTGGGCGATGTTATAGATGTTTATCAAAGCGAAAGTCCGCAGAGCTTGATTCTGGATTTTTTGATAATGATTAATAAAGTTTCTTTCAATTAATTTTCAGCAAGCTTTTTTCCCCAATTTAGTTTTTGCAGTGCTCCGGAAGGGCTAGTTATCCTACTGGGTTTCTGCGTGTTTTCTGTTCTCTTATTAAATCGAACGCGAAGAATCATGCTCCAACAAAAATACCGCCAATTGTGCTGTCTCGGACGTCATAATTCATTTGTTCGCCGGCAGAGCCACCAATGGCATCTTGTAGTAATAAGGACAGAAAAAAAACGTACTGAATACTATTCAGTATGTTTACAAGCTCTGCACTACTCAATGAAAAGTGCAGAGCTTGTAAATCTAGTAAACGTTGTAAGAACTCAGCTCAGCGTGAGAGGCATACGAAAAACCTAATCTCGACTTTTTCGGCCAGAAACGTACTTTAACATATGAGGTTGATGGCCATTGGCCGAAAATGTTGTAAAAGGTTCTCCCATTCACCGCGTGATGTCGCTGAAGTTCAAGTGTGCAGATTTCACCGCTGACTCTTATTGCACATGCCCCACTACCGAGATTGAATATACTTGTAAACTTCGTGGTGTACTTTGTACTTCTAGATTGTAGCTTAGATGATTCTAGATTGCGTTTTTCATGATTCTGTATAGTTTGTGTGTGAGAATCTACGCTAAACTGCACTGTGTAAAACTGCTTTCAAACGATTCCACCTGTGAAACCATGAAGATTGTGAGCTGACTGGGAAACTATACTACGATGCAGGGTGTGAAAAGCGTGGAAGACACATGGAAGAGAGTACTGTTTCAATGGTCCACAGCATTGGGCGGCAGATTAAGGAACTTCTGTCGGCACTGTTCGGCCAATGGCCACTAAGTTGCGCGATTCGAATTTGTGTATGCGCGCGAATGTGCGTATGCCAAATACCTGCTGGAAGTCTCGATGCTGTCTTGAACTTAATAAAATCTTGGGGTGATCTGTATTGAATTAGCAATTGTGCTGACATCAAAATGCCACGCGTGTGTTGCATAAAAACCTGTTTGTACAGTAAAGCGAAAAATTGTCGTAATATTAAACTTCCTCTTTTTAGATTACCACGGGTAAGTAATTTTCTAGAAGAAATGTCTGAGAATCTCAAATGAAAATCAATATTATTTTGTAATATTATTATTAATAGTAAGTCTTTTTTAAAATGTAATAAACTTCTCTAATTGTGACTACATGAATTGTCAAACAAAAATTAGATGACTTAAGAGACACACAATAATTAAACTTAAAAGAACAGAAAACACTCTGAGTGTAATTCTTAACAGAAAATTAAAAATTTTATTTTCTTAAGGACCCAACAATGCAAGAGAAATGGCTCTCCATTGCTGATGGGAAAATGCGAAAAATGCAGGCAACTCCAAAAATAATATACTTTTGTGAGAAGCATTTTGAGGAATCGGATATTATTCGAACTTTCGATGTCGTAATTGGCAATATTAGGGATACAATACCCTGTAATTTAGTGAAATTGAAATCCAGTGCAGTTCCACGAATTTTCCATGTAAATATTATTAAAAAGATAGATTTTTAAATTTATTGTTCTTTTTGTACCAGACAATGTTATTAAAAATATTTATGTTAATGTTTCATAGGATTCTTCATCCAGCAAAAATGATATTAAGAAAAATCTTAGTAAAAGAAAAGACGCATCTGAAACTATTAACAAAAACAGAAATCATTTACCTGCAAATTCTGTAAGTAAATATTACTATGTAGATTTTCAGTGACATTTATAATTTTTAAAATGAATTTAGTTTTCATTCCTTACAGTCATTGAGAAATAAATTGCAAGTTATTTTTACTGTATACACATAATTTTTTGTTATTCTGCTAGTACCTCAAACAAGTGTCATATCAAAGGGTTACCATATCAATACATTAAAGGCAGCTCTGTTATCTAGAATTTCTGTGAAATTTGGTTTCTCTCCTTTTTCACCTGTTTGTGGCACCAGCTCTATAGTAAAAAAAAACACAAATTGAGTGGGGAAAATTTTGAAATCATTTGATTAGAGAATAATGCTGCTTAAAATTACAGCTGTAATGCAATTGTATGTGTGTTGTTAATGGTCATATGTGTCAGAAAATTTGCTCTTGAGTAACGGCAGAATACGAGATATTTTGCATACAATGCTTATTTTGAAGCTTTTGGGACATGAAATGAATTTAGTTGAAGGTTTTTTAATATTTTGTCTAAAAACTTTAGACAAAACACTTAATTGATTAGGTAAAATTATTACCATAATTGAAGGAAAGTAGAATTTGCTGAGGTATTGAGTAAATATAGATGGGGTAAATGATAAAATAAGATTATTTTCAAATAAGAAATTACGTTATCTGTGAACCTACTTTTCAGAGAAAGTATTTAGCACCAATTTGGGGAAAATGAAATCCTGTGCAGGGCCAAGTATTTTTAATGTAACTATGATTTGAAGAGATAAAATCTTCAAATTTATTCTTTTCTGTATTGGACAATTTAATAAAATATACTTAAATTCATGTTTGGCAGAATTCTGTACTATGCAAAGAAGATGATAATAGGCACAGTCTTGGTGAAAGAACTGAAACTATTAACAAAAACAGAAATCATTTGTCTGCAAATTCTTTAAGTAAATATTACTATGTAGATTTTAAGTGACATTTATAATTTTTAAAATTAATTTATTTTTCATTTCTTACAGTCATTGAGAAATAAATCACAAGTTATTCCTACGGTATACACATACATTTTTGTTATCTGACAGCCTAGTGACACATCAAATGTGTACTGTATCAAAACGTTAAGGTCTGCTCTGTTATCTAAAATTTATGTGCAATTTTATTTCTCCAACAACCTCTTTGTCACTTGTTTGTGGCACAAGCATGCTTTCCTCCATGGTAACAAATTCTCAAATTAGAGCTGAAATTGCATATGTTTTGGTTATGGTCATATCTGTTAGAAACTTTTCTCTGAGACATGGCAAAATATTGAATCTGAGATATTTTGCATACAATGCTTATATTAGAGCTTTGGGACATAAAATTAGTTTATTTGCAAGTTTTTAATTTTTTTTGTCTAAAACAACTTTAGAAAAACACTTAAAGGTAAAATTATTACCATAATTGAGGGAAAGTAAAATTTGTTGAGGCATCGAGTAAATACAGAGGGGATAAATAATAAAACGAGGAGATTATTTTGAAATGAGAAAATAATCTTATCCATGAACATACTTTTTAGATAAATATTTAGCACAAACCTTTGTAAAATTCAACAATATGCATCACATCATGAGATGTAGAAAGGTCTTTTTTGAAATAGAAGACAAAATTGCCTGTTAGAAGATTCATCCTAAAGAACTGATTTCACCATGACATCTTTTGCAAATTGGGATAGTAACAGTTCTTGAAAATAGCCCAAATAAGCTTCTTTAAACAATTTTTTTCTTATAAATATGTTATATGTATTTTATGATTGACACAAAAATTAAATCAATATCATTTAAAATTTCTGTCTTATTAATTTATTATGTCCTAATAATGAAAGAATTGGAATGTCAGAGGCTAATGAATCAAAACAGAAATCTTGTTTCGTTGAGGATGTGGAACATCCTCATGTGTGTAGTGTGGCCAATTTTCTCAGAATAGTTGATAAATGGCCCCATTAATTGGTCCAAGAACTTGTAATACTTCCTTTGGAATGGAAATGAGCACTAGTATATCACAGGATGCTAATTAACAATTTAATTTAAAATTATGTAATACTATATGTATGAGCTTGTTTTATAATGCTAAATGTTAATTACTAATTACATCTGCGCCTGCATGACTCATAGCATACTCTACAACCTTCTAAACTTTTAAAATGTATTTGAGGCACTCATGAGGGTAATTCTCTGTAAAGTAGTAGACTGTTCACAGTGTTTTGCGATGATAGTGTTTAGCCTGCAAATAAACATAAAAAAAACTGAAATACAAGTAGTACAAAACAGACACTGCTCTTTAGTGTGTTGTAGTGAAATTACTGAGAAAGCATTGATTTTACGTTTTTTAAGAAAATGTATATTAATAATTACCTCGAAATGTACTAATGCTTGTGCAGATTGGAAATAATTTTAATATTCATATTAGTCATATGTGCTAGTTTTATTGCCCTCAATTAATCACTGGGAAGTACTCTATTGAGTTGAGATCAAATGATGACACCAACTTTTTAATTTGTTAATGTTTTGGCTTTTATTAAATGTTCCTGAAGGCTATAACAAGCAATTTTCATTTATCTAGGGACCAAATTTTACTCATGATGATATAATGAACGATATAATGTACGAATGAAATCACTGAACATTTTAAAATGTTGTGAACTCGTTTTAAGTCTCAAACATTATGCCTAATTCTGAATGCACTGTATGCAAAACAACACTCTTCTATAAACACTTATTTCCCTCTCTTCTCAGGAAGGTCATGAATGATGTGTCTGGCATCATGGAGATCACTCTGTACCAAGTGATATCAAATTACAAACACATAAATTGTTTGTTTTCCCCCTGAGGAAGGATCTTTATACCCACTCCTTAGCCTATTTTCCTCACGAAGGTCATGCATGACATCTCTGGCCACATGGAGATTACTTTATACTAAGTGATGTACCATTACATTAATGTACAATTATATCTAAATTGTTTGTTGTATCCCTGAGAAAAGCTTAATGAAATCCAGAATGTTGATAATTTTTTGAAAACTTTTGAGTCTATATTTGATCCAAACTCAATAAATTTCTCCCCATTAATTTTATTGTATAAAATAATTTTATTTAACAAAGTTGCTAATATTTTTAAATAATTGATTCTTAATAGAATATTTTTAAATCTTATGTTAAATGTATATGAAGAAACATTTTGCCTAATTGTAAAACACATAATCTAGTTTACAGGTCTGCTATCTTGCTGTATACCTAACTGTAAAAATTACAACAGTAAAAAGAGAACAAGAACAAAAAAAGTTAAGTATTTTACTTTCCCAAAAGATAAAACAGTTCTAAATGCATGGCTTAAAGCATGCCAAAAAAAACTTGAAGATATAAAAGTTAAGACAGGTAAGAAATCATTAAATTATTTTACAATTTTGAATTACTTTTTTTGTGAAAGCTGTAGCATTCAGAGGTGTGGAAATTATTACAGTTACAAATTGTATTTTTTTTAATATTAAATAGTTTCAGAATAATTTGTTATGTATAGCAATCAATACACTGAAATCTGTATTGCATTCAGAATGATTTTTGGATACACCTTCTAAGTAACTAAGTTTGAGTTAAAAATGATGTTTGAACAATATTTGTAACATCAATTTGCTTTTTCGCATATTTCCTACTTAGTGCAGAGAGAGGGCTGCACCAAAAACGGTGATATTTTCGATAGAAAAACTCATTTTGTGGGTCCTTCGATACCGAAAAAGTGGATAGTTCTTGTTTCTGCGGAGTATGTTGTTAATGTAGTAGATGTAAGTAATAAATAACTCCGTCTTTCTCGTTATTTCACGAGCCTCCACGTTTTGTGGGTCCTTGATACCGAAAAATTGGGTTAGGCAAAACGGGTCTGTCTGTGAACAACGTTGGCGTCTATAACTTAGGCAGGATTTTCATGAAAATTGTTATTACCCGATCGATCTGGCTGATGTCGCTGCCCCTTGAGTTTAAAATGGATTTTTTATTTTAGGAAATATTTTTCATGAAGCCTAGATGATTTTTTCAAAAATTTCCCAAAATGACACATTATTTTCCCTAAAGCTTAGTAGTTAGACAAATTACAGAGGAAACAAGTCCTATATAGCCGTTTTCGAAAATTATATTTTCTCTCATTTTTTGAAAATTGCTAAGTTACAAGTAATGCAGGAAAGAATGTGTTGTTTTAGTATCACTACTTTGTGGCCATGAAAACATTTTTAAGGATAACTTTGCATAAATGATTACAATAAAATAGTCGATAAATACTTGAGCATAATTTCCTGCTTCTGAAAATAGTATATCTTAGTATATTGGAAAGTGCATTTACACTTATAATAATAATTGGGTTTTTATTTCTTTGCGCGTGAGGCCTTGTCTTCACGATGGAATATCTCGCAGTATATTATATTACGCGTCTTTCTCGGTCGTGCCGTGATCGCGACCGTTTCGAGTGCGACAAGAAATAAAAACCCAAGTATAGGGTTAGATTCCTTGAAGAATGTGTTTCTTTTAACGAAGTAGTACAATTTTATGTGAACATACTTTTTCAGATTGGATTTGTGAAGAACATTTTGCAGATGACTGTTTCCATTATGTTTTAACAAAGCTTAGTGTAGAAGGAAAAAAACCAAGAAGAGTCAAAAAACTGAAACACGGTTCTATTCCAACTCTTAATTTAAATTTACCAAAACTACGAAGAAACACGATAATTGAAACTAATTCAGAAATTAATAGTGATGATCAAAATGTTTGTTCCCAGAAAAACGAACAATTTCGGTAAGAAATCATAAAGTAATTCTGATATTTAAGGTAAATGAGAATGTTTATGATCAGAGGAAGAAAGAAAATACCACGAATGCTTTGGAAATTGTCGATACGATCCCCAACTCGCGAAGCGAGGAGGGAATTTATCTGAGAATTTCCAAAGCTCGAGTGGTATTTAATAGGGCTCTTTCACGAGTGAAATTATGTCCAAGAGAGTTTCAAAATGCGCCAAATATTGAAAATGTCATATCAAATCAAACGTAATAGGCGGTTTATTGGAGATCGACAAAGCGATCGATATATACCTCCTAACATTGATGAGTTGCAGTTTGATTGGCCAGAAGGGAAAAGTGGTAAGAAAAATCGGGCAGAAAAAGCGATAAACTTTTTGAGATATTTTGAATGTAGAGCTAAATACGGTGTTTTAATTTCATGTGTGAAATAGTCCTATTAACGTTTACTAGCAAAAATTTGACGTCACCAACGCTGTGAATTGTTTTAAAAAGAGTTTCATGTGTTGAAAAAGTATTTCATGCTTCATTTCTTTCATGCCCAGCTTTGTTTATATATATGTTCATGTCATTCGTTCAGTCATTCGTTCGTCATTCAAATAGCCTGAAAAATGAATTGAGTGTTGTGTACTTGACTCAAGATCAATTTTTCAAGTAATATTATCTGTTAGTTAGATTGTAAAAATCAAGGACGAGAGAGACTTGACGTGGGCCATGCCGGAAGAATACAAATTAGCATGTCTATTTAACTGTACCATCAAGCACAACTTCAGTTAGACGGTCATTTTCGTCCTTGAATAGAGTGAAATCTCGCTGCAGATCAACCATGTGGCAAGAAAGACTATCTTCGCTGTCAACAATGTTGATTGGAAAGTAGTTACTTTGTAAATTTCGTAACGATGTTCATGAAAATTTTACACTTGTGTTTTGGAGCGATTTCTGAAGAAATCTCGTCAAATAGAGCTGACTTTCCAGTAAACTTGGTAGCCTCCACAAGGTGCGGTATACTTAAAATAATGTTTAGGATTCACCACTGGTGACAGGATTTTCGACACTAGCTAGATAGCCAGATCGAATTCAGCCGCTCTATATGGAGAGGAATCCTGGTGGCCGGCTGCACTGATCGGTGGATTTCCGTTGTTTCTCCGATCAACAACTGGCGAATGCTGGAGCAGTTCCTTAACAAACGGGTGCGATATTTCCTTCCCCTTCCTTGCCCTATCCTCACCTTCTTCTTTATGTACCGTCTCTTAGAAGGCGGGCTGTCATCATGGGAACACTCGGTCTTGATTTTATTGCTTTAAACAATTCTGCAGCTGAACAACTGTACCATTTTTCCAAATTGTCCAACCAGAATGTACGTCTTTTTCCTTGTGCTCTTTTACCACGTATCTTCCTTTCCTCGCGCTCTTTTTCCACGAATCTTCCCTTCGTCGTGCTCTTTTTCCACGAATCTTCCCTTCGTCGTGCTCTTTTACCACGAATCGTCCCTTCGTCGTGCTCTTTTACCGCGAATCTTCCCTTCGTCGTGCTCTTTTACCGCGAATCTTCCCTTCGTCGTGCTCTTTTACCGCGAATCTTCCCTTCCTCGTAGTCTTTTACCACGAAACTTCCGTTGTAAAATTAGCAAAATGTTAAATTTTCTCCTTTCATAATGTGTCCTAAATACTGTAGCTTTCATATTGTAATTGTTTTTCAAATTTATTTGCGTTTTCCAATTCTTCTCAAGACTGTATTAGTAATTGTCACCCTTACTTATACCTATATGTACTTCTCTACCACATACTTGAAGACCAGTTGGAAACCCGGTTTGTTCCGGTTAGAGCGGAGCCCTGCTGGTGGGAGATATCTTGTTGGGGATGTTAAATAACTATGAATATTTTCCCTTGAAAAGAAATATCGTAAATGCAGAAATACGTATTATTTATTGGAATTTTCCAGACGACTAGACGCCAGCTGTATGGCGCGTGTCTCAATCGCACCAACCTCACGTCTAAATAAGTTCTGTAATCCGCCGGCAACATCAGAATGTCAAAGCATTTTAAAGGTATCGGGAGAATATAATTATGGGAAGGGGAGAGATTTTGATTACCTAAAACATCGCCAAAATCGATCAATAAAATGCTTTTAAAATGTTATTAAAATGACCTAAAAGAAAGAAAAATGACATGTCGAAAGAAGTTCGGATTAACAACCCAACTCAGTTGGATACGTTACTGATGTAATCGAGGCTTCAAGCACGAATGCACTTAAAAGAAACCCATATTTTATCCAATTACAGGTGTGAATCTCCGGATGATTTTCACCCTTCAAAGTTTCTGCAAGTCATCATTAGGGATTCTACAAGTAGATCACCCGATAAATCCAATGCTGTGCTGAAAAAAGAGGCTGGCAGTTTAGGTACTTAGACATTTTAAAGTTCCTATTTACTTTCTGATAGAATTTTCAAGTTCGTTACTTTAGAAATATGTTTAGCAAATTGTTATGCATGTTATAGAAAGAAGAGAAGAACTTGTTCTGAAGTCTTGTTTCTTGTGTGGCTGTAAACAAAATATTGGAATGCAGCATGCAATAGCAATGCATAAGTGAGTATTTATTTAGATACATTCTTCATATAAACTTTTTTTATTGATGAGTGAATTAGATTAATTATCTTAAAGCTGTGGCTCTTCTCTGATTTCTTGCTAGAAAGTGTGAAATTGTTGAACTCAATTGAACTATATGTGAGAATATACGTAGTGAGTCACATACTTATGATTTAATGCAACCATAACTATAAACCAACTGCCTTGTGAATAAAATATATCAAATTTAATTAGTACTTTACATAGATGAAATAATATATACACACATAATGTTTAGCCAATAACCAAAGACAATTTTTTTCTTTTCTTAAACATTTTATTACAAAACATTTTTATAAGTGTTGAGAAAAAGGTGAACTTCTAACAGTTTTCAAGCATATGACGAGAAAGGGAAACACAATTGAATAGGAACATTATGTCCAACGAGAACAAACATTTATTTTCAGAAGAAACATTTTATTGACTGAGCCGCCAATCGAAAACTGATCAATTTTTTACACATTACAAAGAATAATTAACAGCCTCCGAGGTAACACTTGGCAATTAATTTGAACTCTCTGCTTATAGACACTACAAACTCTTAGCTATCCTCTCCACCATCGGCAGACTGGTAGGCGAGGGGTAGAAACGTGTACAAAGAATATAGTGCAATTTTTGTTCGTTCCTGAGCGGTACCTCGTATCTCGCAGCTACGCCAGTTTCAGTAAAGGGTGGGCAGATGATTGGTGATTTTCCACCATGGGCGAGTCTCATTCCATCCCCATGCCATGCCATGGCACGTCAAGTCGCTAACCCCGTTTCGTTCCGAAAATGCTTCTCAGCTGCCCACCACGACAATATCGCCGGGGGGCGGTAACATGCCGGCGGGTGTTGCCTCCCTTTCCACAAATACTATAGAGACAATACAGGACACTTCCCCGTTCTTCCACACGACCGATGGAAACAAGTTCCCACTAGCGCTCCTAGTGTCAGAACCTGGTACTTCAGCGCCAAATAAAGACATCAGTATGATTCTTACGGAAAAAATACATTTTTTAAATTGACCTAACGAAAAAAGACTCATTTTTAAGTACTTTTTCTGCGACTTAATTATATTGAATGGCTCAAATTACGGAAAATAATAATGTACAAAAGAGATGTTTTATATATTCCAAGAATAAAATGGTTACAAATGCAAGATTTTTCTTGCCTTAACACTTCCAGTGATACATTTGGTATTTTTTTCATTTGCTTTCTTTAAAAAGGACTGTATGCACACACAACACTCCTCACATATAATATTTTTCAATTGAATAGTAATGATTTGCATTAATTGTTTTTTGACCTCAGGTTAACTGTGACGTAAACAATTTAAAAAGTCTATCGAAAACATAATTAAACTTAGAATACAAACTAATAGCTAATTCATTTAGGTAGAAAAGTGTTGCATTCACGAGGCGAGGCGGCGGCAAACTAGGCGATTTGGGGCGCGCGAAATTAATTTTCACGCCCCCGTAATCGATTCAAACACCATGGAGCGCCTACAGGTGCGGATCCAGCCGATCATTTTTTTGGGGGGGGTTGTTAAATAATAAACATATTTGTTATTATATTTTATATTAATGTTCTGTAGATATGATACTACACAATATCATTGTTTAAATAATTATCTAATTCGAACATAAATAAATATTAAAATCAATTTTGCCCAATAAAGGAAGGTAAACGAAAACTCTACGCCCTTTTTGGGAAGAGTGGGCATGGCCCCCATGTCCCTTCCTGGATCCGCCAGTGAGCGCCCAAACTGGGCGGGAAATTACTCTTCTCTCACGCTGGGTGCGTCCAGCTGGGTGAGAAATTAATTGTCTATAGTCAGCGCCAGCACAAATGTGTTAACAATAATAATAATAATAATAATAATAATAATAATGATGATTGTTGGAAATATACATTTATATTGTAAGGTTGAAGTTTGTGAACATGTCGACAGTGTCGCCATCTGCGTCTAGTATATTATTGGAAATGTACTCTATATTGAGAGATTGAGGTTTGTGAACGCGCCGACACTGTCGTCATCTGTTTTTGGTATGTAAACGAATGATTATATTCATTCGTCCTTTTGTCTTACTGTGCAGCAATGTAGTGTTTGTAAAAGACCGTCAGAGACGTTCAATAAGAGTTTATGTATATGTATTTTGTTATAAATAAAAGTGAAATGCAGTGTAGTTCTCAAGAGTTAATTTAACATGGTAGCAGAGCGTGGTTTTCGGATGCAGATGAATTGCTGAAGAGGTTATATTGGAGTTCAGCCCAGTGTCCGTCGACTGGAGGAAGTTTGCGACATGGACGACCTGAACATTCCAGCTTTTGATGGAGAGGACTACGCAAACTGGAAAACGAGGTTAACTATCTATTTGAAATTTAAAAAATGCCATGAGGTGACCACGAGGTCGAAGCGAGAAGAAGACAAGGACGTAGAATGGGAAGAACAGAACCTGAAGGCGATGCATTGCATTTTTAGTGCAATTACTAACAAGCAGCTAGAGTTCGTGAATGATAAAGTAAGTGCTTTCGAGGTTATGAAGAAGTTTGACGAGCTATACTCCAAAGAGTCAACAGCGTTGCAGATTGTCTGCAGGAACAAACTAGATGGACTCAGATTAAAGAATTACAGCAACATAAATGAATTCTTCACTGTGTTTGAGAAATACATAAACGAACTGAAGTCAGCCGGGGCCAAGGTAAGCGAAGAAGAGAAACTAAATTACATGCTCAAAACGCTGCCCGAGTCACTAAGTTATATCGGAGATCTAGTGGATGTTTTGAAGAAGGAAGACCGGACTGCGGAGTACGTGAAGGCAAAAATAAGGATGAAGAACATCAAGGAGAACCAGGACAGTGAGGGCGTAAAATCAAATGCATTCATCTCGGAGAAGAGACCTAGTGCGAGCGGCCAAAAAGTGTGCTACGGATGTGGTAAACCAGGACACTTCAAGAGGGAATGTCGACAAACTGAGAATCATCGAGGTTCCCGGGGACGTGGCGGAAGAGCACGAGGTAACTATGGAGGTTATGTCAACCAAAGTTATGAAAATGGACATCGCGGAGGCAGAGGAGGACCACGTGGGTCCAGAGGCGGTCGCTATGGTCACGACCGATCTTACCGACAGAACGAGCAAGGAGACCGACATTACCGACAGGACGACCATGGTGGTAGGAACCGTGGAGAACAACAGTTTTATCAGAATGTAAGTGGCGCAAGCAGTTTCGTGACAGAGGTCTTCGCCAAGGAAGTAAACAGTGTAACACAGGATTCAGGTCAGATTGAAATTAATTGGTTGTTAGATAGCGGTTGTACAGATCATATAATTAATAACGAGGAATATTTTTCTAAATGCGTAACGTTAAAAGAACCGATTAATGTAAAAATCGCGAACGGAAAGATTTTAACGGCAACTAAAGTTGGTAATGTAATTAGCGATTTTTTAGTGTTTGACAGATTAGAACGAGTTGAAATGAAAAATGTATTTTACATTAAAGATCTAGATAGGAATTTAATTAGTTTTTCAAGAGTCACAGAGAAACATGATATTATTGCAAAAGGCATCAGCGCAAAAGTTTTTAGTAAAGATAGGGGTTTAATTGCAGTTGCATGGAAACAAGATAGGTTATATAAAGTGACAAGTGTGATCAACAAAGGGGAATTTAACGTAAACTTCTGCAATAAAGAAAATATGACAATAAAGGAAAAGTGGCATAGGATACTGGGGCACGTAAATTTCAATTATTTAGATAAAATTTGCAAACATCAATTAGTAGATGGGATCCCTCAAAACGTCGAGTCTGAATCTATGAAATGTAAAGTGTGCATAGAAAATAAAATGCATAATGTTCCTTTTAAAAACAACAGAAATAAGGCTAAAGAAATCCTAGAAATTGTTCACACAGATCTAAATGGGCCACATTCAACAGTAGGTATGCATGGTGAAAGATACTTTCTTTTATTGATGATTATAGTAAACTTGCACGCGTTTACACAATTAAAACTAAAGACCAATTATATGATTGTTTAGTTGGGTATGTAAATGAGGTTGAAAATCTTACTGGGAAAAGGATTAAGAAATTGCGGTGTGATAATGGAAAAGAATACATGAATAATAATATATATCAATACATCAAGGAAAAGGGGATTGTTTTAAATGCGTGCCCGCCATATGTGCATGAGTTGAATGGAACTGCTGAGAGGTTCAATAGGTCAATCATGGACATGTCAAGATGTTTATTAGCCGAAGCAAAAGTTAACAATAGGTTTTGGCCAGAAGTAGTTTGTGCTGCCGCGTATCTGAAAAATAGATGTCTTGCAAATACCGCAGAATTGAAAACTCCTTATGAAATATTTTTTGGAGAAAAGCCTAATGTCACACATTTAAAATTGTATGGAAGTAGAGTCTTTGTAAGGGTGCCAGAACAATTGAGAAAGTCAAAATGGGATAGAAAAGCAGATTTGGGAGTTCTGTTAGGTTACAGTGACGTTGGATATAGGGTACTCATAAATAATAAAATTGTTGTGGCCAGGCATGTAGAGGTTGTTGAAGAAAATATTAGATGTGTAGGTTTAAAGGATAATGGTTCCGTGAGTAAAAGATTAGATGAATCTGGGTGTGAAAATTGGGAAACTGGGTCTGAAGATAACAGCGAGGACGAAGAAAGGTTAGTCGAAATCGAATCTCCAAAAGCAGCGCTAAAGGAAAAAACAAGGTCGGGTAGAGTGGTTAAAACTCCACAACGCTATAAGGATGATAATACAAGTAACTTTATTTACATTAACGTATGTAGTGCAGATAGCCCGGTTAGTTTTGAGGAGGCGATTAATAGCAATGAATCGAAAAGCTGGAGTCAAGCTATGGATAGGGAAATTGAATTTTTGAAGAAAAATGACACATGGGAGTTAGTTAGTAAGCCAGAGGGCAAAGATCTTATAGATGTTAAATGGGTTTTTACTAAAAAGTTTGATAATAGGTACAAAGCAAGATTAGTTGTTAGGGGATTTCAACAAAAGGAATGTGTTGATGATATATATGCACCAGTAGCTAAAATGCAAACTTTGAAGATTTTACTGTCATACTGTTGTCATTTTGGTTTAATTATTGAACAAATGGATGTAGAAACAGCCTTTTTAAATGGCGAAATCATGTCAGAAGTTTATGTTAAACAACCTGAAGGCTACGAAGACGGCACAAATCGAGTGTGCAAATTGATGAAAGCACTGTACGGTTTACGAGAAAGTCCGAGAGCTTGGTATGAGTGTTTAGATACTTTCTTGAAAAGTTTAGGATTCCAAAGAAGTGAATATGATTATTGCCTTTATGTTTTGCGAAAAAGTAATGTCCTGATTTACTTGATAATTTTTGTTGACGACTTGCTCATTTGTTGTGTAAAGAAAAGTCGAATTAAAGAAATCAAAAATTTGTTGTCAAATAGATTTAGTATGAAAGATTTAGGTGAGGTTAAAAGCTATTTAGGAATTGATATAAATTACGAATACAAGAAAAACAAAATGAGCTTGAGTCAGGAAAATTATATTAATTCATTAGCCGAAAAATACAAGATTAAAGACTCAAAATTATATGCTACACCGATGGAAGTTAACTTGAAATTAGAACCAACTCAGGAATTGCGTAATGATATAAAGTATAGAAATTTGATTGGTGCGTTGTTATATATTAGTTCAGGAACAAGGCCAGATATCAGTTATTCTGTTAATTATTTGAGCAGGTTTCAGAATTGTTATGACGGCACACACTATAAGTATTGTCTGAGAATCTTAAAATATCTGTATTTGACAAGAAACCTAAAATTGAATTATTGTAAAAACGAAAATGCAAAAGTTCTTGATTGTTATGTAGATTCAGATTGGGCAGGTGACAATATAGATCGTAAATCTACGACAGGTTATGTGATCCGTATGTTTGACAATGTTGTATTTTGGAAGTCTCGCAAACAATCAAGTGTAACAAAAGCTTCGACGTATGCAGAGTATGTTGCGCTATCAGATGCTGTGAGTGAAGTGAAATTTCTAAAAGATGTAATGAAAATTTTTGATTTGAATTTTGATGAACCGATTGTAATGTACGAAGACAACTCAGGAGCATTGAGTATTGCTAAATATGGTAACTTTACAAAAAACTCAAAACATATTGAAGTCCATTATCATTTTGTCAACGAGTTGTATATGAATGGTTTAATTGATATAGTCAAAGTAAATACTGATGATAACATGGCAGATATTTTCACGAAAGCTTTGTGTAAAGACAAGTTTGTGTATTTTAGGAATATGATGAATATTAACTGAATTTAAGATAGTATGTATATAAATGTAAGGAGGCGTGTTGGAAATATACATTTATATTGTAAGGTTGAAGTTTGTGAACATGTCGACAGTGTCGCCATCTGCGTCTAGTATATTATTGGAAATGTACTCTATATTGAGAGATTGAGGTTTGTGAACGCGCCGACACTGTCGTCATCTGTTTTTGGTATGTAAACGAATGATTATATTCATTCGTCCTTTTGTCTTACTGTGCAGCAATGTAGTGTTTGTAAAAGACCGTCAGAGACGTTCAATAAGAGTTTATGTATATGTATTTTGTTATAAATAAAAGTGAAATGCAGTGTAGTTCTCAAGAGTTAATTTAACAATGATGATGATAATGATGATGATGATAATGATGATGATGATGATAAAGATGATAATGATAATAACGATGATGATAACGACAATGATGATAATGATGATAATAATGATGATAATGGTGATAGTGATGATAATGGTGATAATGATAATAATAATGATGATAATAATGATAACGATAATGGTAATAATGATAACGATAATGATGATAATAATGATAATGATAATCATAATGATAATCATAATCATAATGATAATCATAATCAGAATAATGATAATAAATACTGGTATGTTGCACATTTCATTGTACATCACCTAATTAGTAATGATTTTATTTAGTTTGTTTTTAGAATGCCCACTACTCCAAGTTCCTTTTAAAAATCAAAATCACTAAATGGTTATAGCATAATTGTTTTATCTTAAGTAATTTGTAATTTAGTGGGGAAATTCTTGAAATATAAGTTTTCTCTGAAATTGATTGTTGTAGATTCCCTGACGATAGCCAAGTGAATTGGTCGTGGAGGCAGGCATGTGATTTATTGGAACATGATTACATGAACACTTCTGCATTGTTGGTATGTTCCAAACATTTTATGTCTCGAGACTACATCCGTAATTCAACTGATGGTTCCCAAATCTTAAAACCAAATGCAGTGCCTTCTGTTTCGATTCCAAACCCAGTAAATACTGTGTCATCGGTAGAACTGAATCAACAAGAATCTGGGGATGATGGTTCCCAAACATTAAAACCAGACGCAGTGTATTCTGTTTCGATTCCAGACCTAGTGAATGCTGTGTCATCGGTAGAACTGAATCCACATGAATCAGGGGATAATGGTTCCAAATTATTACAACCAAATGCAGTGTCATCAGTAGAAGTGAATCTAAAAGAATCAGGAGATAGCTTTAATGACACTCAATCCGTTGAATTGGTTTCAAATTCCGAAGCTTTGAAAGAAAGAGACGTCCATTTTGTTGATAATTCAAGTCAAACCCGAGCATCGCCCCAGTTTGTCGAGAGATCCTGTCAAACGGAACCAGTGTGCATCTTAGCTTATAAAGGTAAGGCTCTCACGATGATCTTTTTTGGTAATTAAATACGTGTTATTTATATATTTGCTGTACTTATGCATATTGTATTTTGGTCGCCTTTTGACCGGGAGAGGTGGTTCAGGGCACGAAAAGGGCCACGGACCGTGTGTGAACCTTCCCATTCCTTGTTCTATCCTCGCCGCTTACGCACACTTACTCTTGCACTGCACTACCACACATGCCAGGAGACCGGACGGTAGCTTGGAGCTTGTCCCGGCTGGTGGTGGGGTGGGGGTGGGGGGGCGTTGGTGGAAGATGTCTCGTTGGGGGAAACCCCGTTAGCTGACGGTATCTCGCCATCCAGCGGAGCAAGATCACCGCCATCTCTCGAGCAAAAAACATGCACTACTTTTACAGCACTAATGACTAACAATTGACACGCAGGTGACTCGTAATCTATCAATTGATTTATCTGCTTTTGGGGTATAAATGAAATTTATTGTCCATATATAGTTCTTTTATAAAGACATGTACATTTTTTTGTTCCGTTCTACTATTAGGAAGCCAACAAATTAAGAAAATTAAAAAAAATGTACATTGGGTGGTGATAGATGGCAGCTGGCAAGAGTATGTGGCAAGTCCGAATAGCTAGCCGATAATAACCAAAGAAAATATAAAACAAATACGGGAAAGTATATGCCATTTTGTAGCACTACTAGTTTAAATTTCTCACATAACCACGAGAACTTTATGTGCCGGTCGTTGTAAGTGTTGCTATCGAATGAAGCGCTGGGGGGAACAATCTCGACAAAAAGAAGAGTGCAAATGTTTACTGAGCAATGAGTTTAGTTAATATTCCAAAATATATACTATATTAATATGTGTCAATTTACTTATTTTCAGGTTTACCTTCTCATAAATTAGAGAAGATCTCCACTTTCTTTCAAAGAACATGTTTTAATTTTTGCTTTATATTCACAAACAAAGGAATGTAACGAACGTGTGTCTCGAAGCCATTTTTCTGCAGTTGTACAACTTTTCATATGAGTTTTCTTCTCATGATCTTCATTTGGGAAGATGAAAACATTATGTTTTGTATGTTTTTTTGCTGCACACTCAAAGGGAGTGGTAATAGGAGCTCGATGTACTTGAAGAGTAGCGCTTAATGCTAATATCTTCAAAGCCCCACCTATGCCATCACAATGGCCTTTAGCATGTGATGTTGCAAAGAAATGCCACTCTGTACTTATTCCAAAATCTTTCTTAAGTAGACAATATTCAACAAGTTGGATTGTTCTTATACTGAGCGCTAGCAACGTGAGAAAAATACAATATAATTTCTATGTTATTGATCTCAGTCTTTAAATAATTTATAACACTTTGTTGAAAAGTTGTACTGCATCTGTGTCGTGTTTGAGGCACTATGAAATTTCAACCAAATTTGTATGCATCACAATGCCATTTATCTGTTTTTATATCAATATACAGAGTGTCCGTGACGGAAACGTCGAAAATAAGCTCTTAAGACAATTTTAAGCATATTTGTTTGTAATAAAACTACTTGGATATTCCAAATGGTTAAGCATCTGTAAGCACTCAAAAATTAGTTTGAAAAAATGCTTTCTAGGCAAAAATTTGCATCGCAGTAGCATGGAAACACTAAAGAAACGTAAATTGCTTATTATTTTACAAAAGAAATTAATACATTTGTTCAAAAAGAAAAATTAATCCAGAAATAATTTAGTGGTGCTACAAAATTTCAATTAATTTTTCGTCTTCTTAATAGTAGAACTGAAATATTATTTTAAGAATATTAAATAACAAAAGAACTACGTCCTAATTGGCAGTTTTCTTTGAACAAAATGGAGCTATTTTTAAGAAAATAGCATTTAAGCCCAACTGCAAATTCTAAATTTGATCCTCTTTTCACAGAAAACTATTGAGTTTGCGAAAAACTTCATATGACGTAATTACAAGCTCTTCCAGTCACAAATGCAATAGTGTTTACATATCACTGGAAAATGCATATTAAAGATGTGATAGATCTTTCAAAAATATTACATTTGTGTAAGTTGTTTTGAAGTAGTTTTATTACTTTGAAGTAGTATATTACTAGTTTTGAAGCAATACAATGGGAGCTAAATATTATGAAAAATCTTGCTATTAGAGAAATATGTATATCTTTCGATAACTGGTACTTCAAAAATATTTTTTTCTCGACTAAACAAAAAAATACGTGTATTTTACTTTTCATAATAGATAGTGAAAAAAATTAGAGAATTAGGAACACTTCAGGTTTTTATCTGTCCGGTTTTATGTGAAATGACTCAAATGCAAGTGTTAAATATTTTTTTAACCACGGAGAAAGTTGTATTTAGCTTTGAGGTTGTTGGTGCAGGGGTTATGTGAGTGACTTGTTAACTCTTAAGGATCCAAGTTCGAATACTAGCGCAGAAAAAAATCGGTGGTTGGAAACTTTTGCAGGTTCATGTAGTATTATAACATTGCTTATCCGTTACGGATAATGCGAGAAAGTGTGTGATGTATTGCTGCTAGTTATATAATATGGTGGAATTACGAATGGTAATAAACATCTGACCAATAATGCAAATAACAGTCTTGTTTGGTTATAATGATTTTGACAAATAAAATCGTGAAAGTAAATTATTTTGTTACAGATATGGATTTGCATGTTACTTCTCACCCTGCGAAAAGGAAGCGGCGTTTGTCATTCCCTTGATCAAATAATTGTGACAGAAAGCAAGGAATCTGGACCCTCCACACTGCAAACTGATTTTCAGTTGAAGTGATCTCTCCTACCTACGTATAGGGAGTGAGAGATAAATGAGATAAATCAACAGAGGAATATCAGTAACTTCTGGGATTCTCTTCTTCGCTACCTACAAATAAAGACTTTCAAGGATTCTAAAATGGTATTTTTGAGACTATATTTTTCTGCCGTTTATTTTTTCTCATAGTTATTTGAACGAAACACAATGAGAATATTTATTTTTCTGTTTCTTGTACGTGTGGAAATGTTTACAAATTTGGAACGACATTCTTATATTATAATTATCCACATATTTTGCAATGCAAAATGTAAATCATCTAAACATTTTTTTGTGTCTATACTTACTTGACAACAGCAGGTTTACGAGATCAAGTTTAATGTTGTTTTGTACGTTTTATTATAATTTTTTCCATATTAAGTTTATCTTAGTTGTGGCATGTACGGATAAGGGATTTACATTGTGTCAAGAAGTGAAGACCGGTTACATATATGATGATGCAATTTTCCTGCAATTTTTTTGTAAATAGTCTTTGACTGAACATTGTACATTATGTTTTTTCTGATTAAGAACTAGTTCAATATGAAGATTTTTTTTAAACTACTGTGGGTGCTATTTTACTATTCTTAGAAACTCCAAAAAACTTTAACGGGAGATGCACGAGATGTTGACATACATTTTCACAGTTTCTGTCAAAATTCTTGTGCTACATTACTAAATAAGTTGTGTGAAACTCTATGGGCGATTCTCACATTTCTTACTGAACAGATGTTTTACCTAAAAATTGCCAATTTGTATTTTGTTCTTTTTATAAATTTGTATCCAACTTCAATTTTTTCCAGTAGTGTAGAAGGCTCTTGAAAATTACAAAACTTTGAAAATGGGAAGATACTCGATTGTGTAATGGCTAATCGATATTCTACCCCCTAAACGTGTGTGACCGAACAATTAAAAAAAATCCGGTTCAGGTTATATTACTGGAATGCGTATATTAAGAAATTGCCTTCAACTTATTCTTTAAACATAAAATAAGGGAAAATAAATAAATTATGACCACTTTGGAAGCAGTGGTTAGTGCTGGTGTCGTTACCCTAATCGGTGCAATACACACAGTGCTCACTCACAAACCAAGGGTCCTCGTTTTAAATCACAACCCACGACTGGGAGCATCTGCCCTTGTAGCAATTTGGCAACCAAGTGAAATATATTTGAACCCCTTTCACTTTCGCCATTTCTGAAGTCATGTTTTCTTAGGTTCGGGTGAGGAAATGCTGGTATTTTAGTTTGAAGAAGGAAAAAAGCACTATTAATTTTGTCTTTGGGTAGTCATTCTTTCCCTCTCATTCACCTTCCCAAGAATTCACATTTAGGAAAGAAGAATGACTAAAAATTGTAATTATAAGAAACAATATTATTTTTATAAATTACTTCCCATAATTATTAATTTACTGCCTATTAATATTTTATAAATATTTTTATTAGTTTTATCAAGGTTTTCTTGTTTGATTTCCAGGTTTTAAGTCTTCAAGCAATAGGTGCGCTGGTTTTGAGAGTACATATTATTCATTATTATTATTATATCTTTTTATAAAAATATATAATGGAAAGCTTGATGGTAATATTTCTCTAGATCTTTCTAATTTCTCTCTGAGTCGGCTTCGTTAAGTAATGATTATTTTTACATTGGAGTTAATAAATCGAGATATCAGCCATGACGTACCTACTCATCTTAAATATGACAGTTTTGTTACTAGAGCATACTGGACAGAATTGCAGAAACTGACGTATTGTTTGATCGCTCATGGCCAATCTCACCCCATCCCACCCCACACTGCCCTGCCTCGCTCAGCCTGAAATGATTCCTTCGAGTGAGCAGCATACCTTACCGTCATTAACCTTAAATGGGAAAAATTCAAACAGGAAAGTTTCTGCTGCTTATGACCTGACTCTCACCTCCTCGGGCAAAAATACGCGGTTGCCAAATTACCACGAGAAGAGCAGATGCTCTCAACAAATGTAGCTAGATCAAATAAAGACATTGTATATTTTTGAGTTATATGTAAAAGGTCCTAACGGTTTAACTCATTGGTCAGCGTGCTCGCTTTCAATGACTCGACCCCGGGGTCGGGCAAGATTATAGTGTGAGTTATCCTTGCAATGTGGCAGTTTATGTTGCTGTGTGACGATGAGAAAACTCACTTCTCAGGTTGAGAAGACCAAAATACAGCGTAGGGATGTCTTCAACCACACGCACCCCTATAATCCATGGCCGCGAGGCTATGAGATGAGAGAGTCCATTTTGACCAACTACAAACTTTCTCTTGGACTTTTATTTATGCACAAGCTTCATGTACTATTTGAAAACAATTCCAAAGCTATCTTTTGGGTACATTGAACGGCGTAGCACTGACTTGCAAACACCCGGGCAACAATGAGGGCCATTCTCACGGCAAATCGGGCAAGGCGCCCATTACGTCTTCGTTGGCCTCGCCGGGCGCGTGGGGCGCCGCAGTGCTCTCTCCCGACTCGGCGACCACCGCCCCTCCGACCCGCGCGTTGGCAGCACTGCAGCATTGGAAGAGTCATAGCAGAAGACAGAAGACAAAAGTATAGCGACGCGTCAGTTTCTCTGAATGAGCCCCATGTTGCTAAAACGATGATGCGATACATTAGTCAGGGCTCCCATCTTTTTAAAATACCGAAAAATATATAATTTTTAAAACTATATTCAATTCTTAAATGGTAATTTTAAGTGTGAAATAAACTATCTTGAAGAGGATCAGCTATAGGCCTGTATCACACGAGTATTGCGTTGACGCGCGTCACCTAACGCAGATGGCGTCAAGCGAACCTCAGGTTAACGCTGTCTTTTGCGAAACTGAACACGAGCGCTCTTGGCGACGTGCGTTGCAGTCAACGGCGCGTCTTCTAGCTGACATCGCGCGTTATCTTTAGTTACGTTCTAGCTTGAGCTGTGGGTACAACACACGTCTCCAAGAGCGCTTGTGTGCCGTTTCGCTTAAGATAGTGTTAAATCTTCGACGCGCGTTATGTGACGCGTGCATAGGAATCGACGCAGCTGACGTCATCAGCATTAGGTGACGCGCCTTAACTCGATGATCGTGTGAAAAACGCCGATACTCAAGAATACCCAAAGAATGACCAAAAGGTTCAAAATTTGACTATATATGAAGCGTGAATATTGAATAATTTTAATCATTGTAGATAAAATCTTGCATATCTTATATTTTCCATGGAAATAATGAAAAAAAATGACATGTCATAAACATCCGGGCTCTAGCCTTTAGTCTCGTAAGTGTGGTGTTTCCTTGGAGATAATGTTTCTCCCACTGACGAGCGTGAGATCCTACGTCGACATACGTAGGCTTGCGGGTGTTTTCCCCCTCCTGGTCCTCCCCAGCTTCACCCCGCTCCAGCTGGGGCAAGACATGTAGGCAGTGTAGGGGCCCAGATGAAGGAAAGATCGCGCGTTGTCGTTGGTCTGTTTGTTAGGGTACTAGAGTACATGGTACTTGTCCGGGACTTGTCTTCCACTGCTAGAAGCAGGGCTTGATTTTCGGCGGAACGTGACGATACGGCGTTCCGATTCCTCGGAAACCAAATTGGAAGATTTAAACAAAACTGCAGAGGACAAACACGGCACCTTCGTTTTTTAGATCAGCACAGTAACTTCGTAAACTCAGAATTAAATAATTTTCCACTTAACTGTATTATTTTTACAAACGTAATAAATTATTAGTAAAAAACGATAAAATATCAGAAAAAAACGGTATTTTTTTATTTCCTATTATCATCACACAGAGCTAAAGTTACCATTGTTACTATGTCCTATTAAGTTTGATTTTTAATTATTAAATTGTATTACAAATTGTTGGGACAATGTTATTTCAAGTGCCCAGTGTACTCGGGCTGTTCCGGTTTACAGCGCCATCTGTGTTGGCGTATTGTCATGCTACACGTGCTTCTCGCTCACTTCCGCCTGTGCCGCCGTGTGGTTGTTGTAATACATCTTTCTAATTTAATGTGTTGTTATATGCTTTTCACATATTCCGGACCTTCAACCCAAAAATATAACTATTTCAATTAAATTAATAATTAATTTGCAACGATAATTGGGACCTAGAATTTTATGAATCAAGCACTGGCTAGAAGAATCCACAAAAGTAAGTACGAGAGCAGTCGACCGCTAGATTTCTCTGCCAGAGAGAGGCTTAATTCGACCTACCGAAAATATACCACTGTCGGGCCTCGAACCCTAGGACCTCCCAGTCAGAGACACTAGTGGTAACAGTCATTTCCTTGAGCTAACTCTGCTGGATTTTAGTGTGTTGGGCCGAGTCTCCACGACCCGGCCTTCGCAGTCCAATGTTTTGGGACGAACCTCTGTTCGTTGCGGCGTCGCTCCTGGGAGCCGTGAGGTGGTGCGAGGCTGGAGGCAGAGGCTTCGGTGGTGCGCAGCTCTGCGTTTAACTCTCCCTCCCCCTCCCGCTCCTCCTGAAAACGTGCAACAATATTATTCAGTTGGAAGCGTATGCTTTGGCGGCCGGGGCCAGTATTATTCTTGGTTGTTCGAGAGACGCAGTTCCAGGAACGCATGCCAACATTTCGGCCGTCATACAGTGACCTTCCTCTTTCAGGGGCATTTCGTCCTGAAGAAGGTCGCAGCATGAAGGCCGAAACGTTGCTATCTGTGCGTCTCCCGGACAACCAAGTAGATACAAGCATTCATCTACGATACCTCAGAGAGGAATTATTTATGGTTCGGAGCATGACTAAATTATGGAGCCCATAAAATTTTGATATAGTAAATAACCTAGATATAGTGAATATAATAGATGAAGCCGCTTTTCAAAAAACGCAACAAAAATAAAATTCATAATTATCGACCAATTTCTCTTTTGTCGGTGTTTTCAAAAATACTAGCGAGATTTTTTACGTACGAGTGGAAACATTTCTTAGTAAACACGGAGCGTTTTCAGATTGCCAACATGGGTTTCGAAAATCAAAATCTACGGAAACCCATATTTTCTTTTCTTAAAGATGTCGCCTCATTTATGGATCAAAACGAAGCACCTATTGGAATATTTTTAGATCTTTCAAAAACCTTTGACGTCATTGATCATACAATTTTACTTTCAAACTTACCTTCGTATGGAATTTGTGGTGATGCTCTAGATTGGTTATGTTCCTACCTTAAACAACGATCTCAGAGAGTAGAAATACCTTACTGGAATAATGGATCATTATGTACACACCTTTCTGATTCTTTATCAATTGCATATGGAGTCCTGCAGGGATCGATTTTAGGCCCTATTCTCTTCCTACTGTACGTATACGATATGCCCTCGATGATTAGAAACGGAAGAACAGTTCTCTTTGCGGATGATACGAATATTCCTTGCAATAAAGAATCCGCAAATAATACAATAACAGATATTTCAAAATGGTTCCGTAATAACAAATTAATAGTAAATGAAAATAATACTGTTTCAATGCACTTTTCTGTTTCAAATAAACATCTCTGGACTTCACTGAAAATTAACGGTGTGCTATTGACTGATGTTAACGTAACAAAATTTTTAGGTCTTTCAATTCAGTCAAACCTTAAATGGAACGTCCACTTAATTAATTGAACACTTCATTAAGTTTTTTATGCTACGCTTTCAGAATTCTTTCAAATTTGGTCAGCCAACACACTGCTCGTTGTGTATATTACGCGAATGTTGATTCTCGCCTGAGATATGGCATAATATTCTGGGAAAATACATCTTATAGTTCCCAGGCTTTCAGATTACAAAAACGAATTGTACGAATAATAAGCAAATACCACCCACGTGATTCTTGTAAGCCTCTCTTTATTCATCTAGGTATTTTACCATTACCTTGTCTCTTCATATACGAAAAAGTTGTTTTTGTCAAAAATGACTTTCTTAAGAGCGGGAATATATTTTCAGCAAACGCCGTTGTCTATAACAACAACACTCGGCGTAGTAATCATATTCATCAGGAGACTATATCAACAGCTCACTACGAAAATTTCACATATACTACATGTATATTATTTTACACCTTGCCAGATGACATTAAACGGCTAAATTCGATACAAAAGTTTAAGTCTCAAGTAAAATCTTTTCAGCTGCCCAACTGTTTCTATACAATTAGAGACTATACCGAGCATCCAAAAGGAAAGTAATATTAATTTTAACAGTGACATTTAATGTATATTATACCATTTGGACTGTGTAATTCTAAAGAATCTGTAACGAGTATTGTACGGCTTATGGGTAAGTGACTCCCTCTCGATCAGGTTTTGGTCCAGTTTCCCTGATCCTCGATCAAATGCTGAAATGGCCCCTTGTTTGCTTCTGAACATAAATGTAACTTCAAATTAACTTCTCCCCATAGCACGTCACACACAGTGTTTAACTGTTTTTGACGTAAATAAATAAATAAATACTCATTTGAAGCCGGAAAACATTACGTTATGAATATGTCGTCAGTCTGTTTACAAGCAGAACTTGCAAGCCAGCACGAATTTTAAGAACTGATTTAGAAATCCTTGCATTTTTTTAGTTCACAAATTGAAGATTTATGGTTGGATTTACAGAAACCCCTCGAAGTCCAACTAGTAAATACAATGAGAAATATATAAGTGTGCGCTGTGGCTCTACATTTATTTCAATATCTTTTGCAATCTAAGGTGTATAGAGAACTAAAAATTTTAAATGAATAGCAGTAATATATAATTTTAAACATTATGTGAATTAAATACATTTCTTTTTTTATAATAAAAGTTATTTAAAATGTACAGTTGATTATTTTATTACATTGAAAAAGTATTATTGGACACACTATGCACATACGTTTTTAGTTTATGAATTAATTCATCCCTGACTCTTCCCTGCTACCCCGTAATACTTTTTTTGGGATGCCTAGTAAAATTGATTCTTTCAGGGCACATTTAAGTGCTGCAAGTTCAATTTTTAGCTCTAGTGCTTAAAATGAGGCTTGAAAGTTTTCAGATAAATCTGTGAATGCAACAAAGAAGACAAATTATAGAATGCATCATTAAGTCATTTACATACTTGAATTAAAATAAACTGAAATCAGTAAGGCTGTCGAAAACTTAATGTATGGCACACGAAGTAAAAGTGATTTTATTCTGCTCCTAGAATTGCGCCACTCGGCTTATTGGCCTCTTGCCTCAACCTTTCCTATTGCAAATTACTGCACGATCTCACCACCCGTTTTCATTGCCCGTCACACAGAAGCACTTCCTGTAATTGGTCATCACTTCTATTTGATGACGAATGTGAATAGATTCGATGAAAGTGGAAAAGTAGGGACGATACAAATCATAATTCCGTATATGAACATTTTTAGACGATGTTAGAAAAAATGTTTACACTTCTTAAGCTAGATGATAGCTTCTCTTACCATCTCGATTGTTGATTCGTTCTGCCCAAATAAATGTCACTAATCGAGATCATGTGACAAGTGTAGTAGAGGAGTCATGTGATTACCCATGACTTTTCAACTCGTGAAATGAATAGCAAGAATTTTAACTATACATCTAAAATACCCCACTCAGGGCGGTGTGTATAAAAAATGTATCGGTTTTTATATTCGATTTTTTTGACCGTCCTTCGCTATTGGCCAAAAATAAGTTTCGATCCATCTTTCTTAGGAGACGGTATATATCGATCGCTGTGTTCATGTGCAGTACACCACGTATGCACTATAACGAAACATCTTCGATCTTAACTTGTTTTCCGTTATGTTCAATATTTTGGTGCATTTTGGAACTCTGTTGGACATAATTTCATTCGTGGAATAGTGTTATTAAATACCACTCTTGCTTTGTAAATCCTCAGATAAATCCCCTACTCGCGAAGCAAATTTCCAAAGCACTCATGGTATTACCTATGACAATTTCACTCGTGAAATTGCAACCAATAGTTTTTAACTATACATAAAAAATGATCCAATCAGTGCGGTGTATCTCAAAACGTGTGTTGCTTTTTCTATCCGATTTTTCTTACCGCTTGTACCTACTGGCCAATCATAAACTGTAACTCTTCTATCTTAGGAGGAGCTTAGGAGGAGCATCGATTGCTATGTCGATGTCCAGTAAACACACATACATGTACTACAACATAACCTCTGATTTTAACTAACGCTTTCAGTTATTTTCAGTATTTGGCGCTTTTTGGAACTTTGTGTGACATAGTCGCACTCGTGGAATACTCCTATTAAATACCACTCGTGCTTTGGAAATTCTCAGATAAATCCTCTCCTGTCTGGAATTTCCAAAGCATTCGTAATATTACCTATGATAATTCAGGTGGAGTAGTTTCCATCATAACACTATTGTAAGTCAGAGCTCAAAGGCTCGAAAGTGGAATCGAATTCGTTGCAATAAAGCTTCACATTGTGCGTAAACAACTCACAAAACTCTCGTGTCTTGCCTCGTCTTGTCTTTCGTCGGCGTCCTCGCCCTCGCCCACGGCTTCCCCGCCCTCCTCGTCCTCGGCGGGCCCCGTCACGTCAGGCAGCGCGCCGTCCTCGCTGTCGGCGTCCTCGTCCTCCAGGGCGCCGGCGGCCATGGCGGGGGAGGACGGTCCCATGCTTAGCACGCCTCCGTCCCCCTCCTCGGCCTGAGCGACCCGTGGGGGTAGTGGTCAGATCCTCATCTTGAGCGCCAGGGCTCAAACATCGGTCGAGCCACTTGGTGGGCGAAGCAGTGTAGTTAATTAGTTAATACCTCATTTTACGTGGCGAGACTCGCGCCATCAGGTCTGCTCATCCGTATGACTACGCAAGTTTCTCTACGCTCCTTTCATCATCTAGCGGAGAAAGAAGCTATTACTCGAGCGACGAAACAGGCGATTTTCAATTTAGCTCAGATGCATTTTTTAGACTTACGGATTTTGAGGGTCTTTTACATGCATTAATTCTACAACAGGGGACACCTGGCTTTACTTCCACTTCCACAGGAAGGCGAACGAAGGATTTTTTCTCCCTTCAAAATGCACGGCTTCGGTCGGATTTAAACCCTCAACAACAGCCCTACACGCAAACCGTCATAACAGCGAACCTATTAGCATTGTACGTCCAGTATAAGGATATGGAAACGCATAGGGTCAGGGCCGTTGTAACATGCTATTTGCCCTAGGATGTGAAATGTAATGGGCCCTTGGGCCCTAGGATAATTAATGTACATCCATACATAACTATTTCATTAAATATTTATTTTATTATTAAATTTATTATTAAATAATTGTAATATATATTAAATTTTAAATACAATAATTAACAACAGTAATCATATATTGTTTTCAAAAACAATATGATAATAATAGTATTGCACTAAGTTGCAAATTACACACCGTGCGTCGATGAAAAAAATTTAACTAAGGTAAAATATACAGTGATTATACAGAGTAAAAAATAATTTGATCACTTAAGAGCATTTTTTAAATATATTTTATGTAATTAAATAATAGAAATATTTATTACTAATATATATATATATATATATATATATATATATATTTAAGAAGTATTCAAAGAATGCTTTCCCGGGATGTATCACACCAACCTATCAATGTTTAACAATTATAGTAATTGACCATTTCCTAATATATTGTGGCGTCGTTAACACGAGGGCCAGTACCGTTACGCCGGTGAAAGTGCGCTGCGGGGGAGGAAGGGGTTGAGCCAGAACTTCCGGGATTTTGCGCTCTGGCAGTTGACGCAGACAGCGTGGCAGAGCCAAAAATAACCTTAGGCTGTAAACTCCTAGGAAGCTGGCTAGCGAGCCTCGCTTGCCGACGGCAGACGAGCCTACCTGGGAATCTTGTGTGGTGGGGGTGTATCCCCCTCCTAAGATGCTGGCTAGCGAGCCCTCGCTTGCGACGGCAGGTGAGCCTATCTAGGGAAATTGTGAGGTGGGGGTGTAGCCCTCAACTATTTAACGCGGCGCCATCTGCGCCCGCGTTCTCATTCAGTTTACATCAGAGAGCCTAGTACTTTTAAGTACAGGGAGCGTAGGAGTGTGGGCGAGATGTCCGGAGCGTAAGGGCCAGACGATCTCGGGTGCTTTTTGCACGCAGTCCGCCAGACGGCGACCGGTTTAAATTTTGGCATCAGGCCATGTGACGGTAATTGTCACGGGACGGAAGTCCGACAGCTCGCATCACGCGTGGCTTTTTTTCTGCGGTAAAGCAGGGCACTGGAAGGAAAAGGTTGCCGGAGTGTTTAAATTTAGCAATTTATTGTAACTAGTCTGTAACTTTTCAATATACTATTTTTATTTTTGTTATTTGAATTTATTCTCATTTCACTACGTCACAATATTCTGATGAATTTATTAGTAAACGAATATACTAAAAAGTATTACATGTATACTAAATTATAATTACATATGTACTAAAAAATATTTAACGAATTCGCACGCGATATTAGGCCAAACAATAAATAAAACTGTGGTTAATACAATAGTACATTTTTAATTGAAAAAATCTGTTAAATCTGTTTGAAATCTGATTAAATTTATGACAAAATCAATCAATAATTTAGCGATGCGACATTAATCTCATTTTTTATATAACATTACAACTTAATAAACTATGTATGGTAATTTAAAAAAAGATTTCTGGTCTATCACTGTATACTTTTTTGTTCACCACCAGTTCAGTAATGAATCTTTTTATGTATTGTAAGATGATACAATACCTAAATGCTTTTTTCGTACTTTAAGTTTTACAAAATTGTCTATAATTTCAGCGTACGAAATGTTTCGAAACATTTCATTTTTCTATAAATAATAATTATAAATTAGTCATTTGCTCTTGATTCATAGTTGAGGGTAACGTACTTTTAATTCGTGTTATACCTGAAAATGAACGTTCAGCGGTACAGCTTGTCGCAAAATTACATTAAAAATGCGCAAAGCAATATCGACATTTGGTACGTGTCTTAATTGTTGAGTACGGATTAATTTTAATATATCTTTTGGACCATCGAAATTCAAATTTTTCACATATGCAACAAAACGCAATAATTCAGCTGAAAATTCATTCGCTAAATCTTTAGGATATATTGTTATAAATTTATCAGCACATTTCTGCAAATCAGAAGCGGACATCGTTTTTAAAGAATAAAATAAACCAAAATTATTATTTAATTCAGAATAAGCTTCGTATCGTTTCTGCAAAGAGCAGATAAAGCATCGATTATAATATAATAAGAATTAACGCGAAAATTGTTTCTTGCAGACGCTAAGTTAGTACTTTCAGCAGCTTCCGTTTCTGATTCATCATGAAAATGTTTGCGTTTTCGAGACCTTTTAGAATCAAACTGGTATTGTGCGCATTCGAGTATTAATTTTTTAGCAGAATCTTCATATGTACTAAAAATATCTTCGTCTCTTAATTTTTTTAGATAAGTGATTAGAGATTCATATTGTTTTACTGCAGTAGCTAAATCTATTTTAGATAATTGTAAAAATTGACTCGTTGAATTGAAACGCTCGAGAATTTCATTCCAAACTTTCGTCATGACAGCAATCTTTAATTTTTTCATTTGAGAAATCAATGAATCTGCAGCGTGTTTAGTTGTCGCTGTTTGAGTATCATCATTTTTTTTATATTTCAAGTGCTGTCAAAATATTTGCATACGCTTATCTAAAACAGCAGATGCATCTGCACGTGATGACCATCTTGTTGTAGATAAACTGGCATATTATTGGATAATGCCTTCGTTAAAACATTCCACCGATGCGTAGAAGCAGCAAACAAATTGTACAGCTCTTGCAAACATCCGAAATATTTAACAGCCCATAAACAAGATTCTGCTGCACATTCACCAACAAGAATTAACGAATGCGCACCTGGAATAAAAACTGCTAATCGATTAACATTTTTAATTTTTTGTTGCAAACCATTGTATTTTCCAGCCATATTGCTAGCATTATCATACGTCTGTCCACGACCATCATTGACGTCTATTTGAAGTTCTTTAAAAATGTCAAATATGCACTCAGCTAAATTTTGTGAAGTGTGGCTATTAATGTCAATAAATTTAATAAATCGTTCAACTGGTTCTCCTGAAAAATGTATTTAACTATTAATTTTTAATTTTAATTGTAATCTAGTATTTTGTATAAGCGAATAAAGTACTAACCAGATTCAGAAATATATCTGATTATTAAAGTAAGCTGATTGGTATGAGAAACATCTGGCGTTGAATGTACGCTGATTGAATAATATTTTGACAATTTTTAATTTCTTCGACAATTGCAGTGAGTATTTTATTCGCTATACGGTGTATAAACTCATTACATA
This sequence comes from Gryllus longicercus, assembly GCA_038098605.1. Taxonomy (NCBI): domain Eukaryota; kingdom Metazoa; phylum Arthropoda; class Insecta; order Orthoptera; family Gryllidae; genus Gryllus; species Gryllus longicercus. The sequence continues at coordinate 886,779 of JAZDUA010000119.1, read as the reverse complement.
TGTCCTGTGATAAGTATGAAACATTTCCAACGCCTCTATTGCCATATTTTTCCAAATGCTCCGTTAAAAAACGGTAAAATTCACTCAAATATTCGAGTGCTCCAAGATAATTTCCATTACGCGGAGAGCCGAGAATCTGATTATCACCTGTAAATGTTCACATCTATGTATAATTTCGTTTATATAACAATACAAATTAAATTTTTCTGTTAATATATTTACCAGCTAATGCAAGACCTCGCGAAGAGAGACATCTGATAGTTGCTAATAACCGTTTCAGTACATCACGCCAATATTTGACTTCATTTTCGTATCGAGTAACATTTAAACTATCAATTCGTGCATTTTTATTACGTAAATTGAACCATGTAGAACACGCATCTTTATGACTTCCTGGAAGTGTGCTAAAGTGTGTAAAAGTATGGAAGTAAAAGATGACTTCGATTCTTCTCTAAATTTATAATGTCGTTTACAAAAAAATAGCGTATTCAATTCGTTCATAATGTTGCTTTATTGTATTGAAACAAATTTGAAAACCATAATAGTTCAATCGTTTTCAAAACACATACTCGTGGAATAAAGCTGAACTTTTTAAAATACTAGCAAAATACATGGCTTTGCTCGAGCTTTCATCATATTGAATCCTTGTGAAAGAGGAAAAAGATACATTTTTTTAAAAACACGGTGTTCACGATTATCATTTTTAATGTAGTTGGTTCAAATGTGAATAAATATAATATTTAATAATTATAGTTTTCTTTCATTTTATTTTACAGTACTTTTCTATTAGAATAAAAATGTTTATCTTACGCACTTCTAATGGCATTCAGCGAATGTTTGGAGTATTTGGTATTAGTTCTGCCGAACCGTTACTGGCCTATATTGGGAACCAATCTGCTCGTAGAGAAATGCGATAAATTATGATTGAGTTGCATTTATCAACATATTATTTGAATTATATATGATGAACTATCTTAACTACACTTTTCATGGTCACTAGGACAATCATGATGAAAAATCTGTAAAACTTTCGAGTCTATTCGAGTAGATGCAAAATCATCCACTACTTTTCGTGGTATCGATTTCGGTTACATGTTGAATTTACTCTTATTAGTATAGATTTGCATAATATGCTACTCCCCCGTACCTCGTCCTCCATGTCGCTGGGGTAGGCGCGCCCCGGCCTCTGCCCCGTGTAGGCGGTGCGCAGCGGGGCGTTACGCCCGTCGGCAAGGGACTCTGCAAATGCGTTCAGAAATCATCATCGTACCGATATGCCTTATGGCATGCACTTTGCATGTACAGAATTTCTAGTTTCGAGAAAAGTAAGTGTTAAAGTTTGCAATGGTGCAGTTACTTACGGAACGGCAATGTTTGCTTCTTGGAAAAAGGCTTAATCCCTCTTAAACGAAACTACAATTCTTGTACACTAGGAAGTGTACACAATAGTTAATATTAACTCAAAATTGGCCATGGGTGGCATTTAATGTTTGTGAAATACGCCATCGGTGTACAGTCAAACCTTAATTATATGAACGTCGATTTCATGAATAGTTGAAATTAGCTCTATATATGAAATTTGTGAAAATCAGGAAAATTTACATTTTATGATTTTCATTTGTTAGTTTACTCTGATTTCTTTTTTCATGCTTCCAGCCACATTTTTATATCGGCTTTCAGTTTTGAGATGTTTCAGTTATTTTTTATTCTTGTGTATGGGCATGCTCTTTTGTGGTTAAGTTTTAAACGGCCTTTTCCCCAAAACTATAATTTTACTCGCAACGATGCAGCTAAAACCTATCTTCTAAAGAGTTTGAGTTAATTAAAGGATTCTTTTTCTAAACTTTGACTAAATGTTGACTTTTCACTTTTTAAGAGAATGTATTCTCAATTGTGAATGTAACACTTCAAATGTTTACAGAATAGCTCCGAGATCTATTCAGAAATTTACAAAAAATGTGAATGAATAAAATATATCTATTGTAAATAAAGTAATATGTTTCCAATATTTCATTAATTTAGGTTTATTCTCTAGAAAAGAATGTTTTAATTAAATTGAAAATAAGGAAATGTAATTATATCAAATATATTCTGAGACATTGCGCTTCCCGATAAACATTGCATTTTATCTTATAAGTTATCAATTTTCTGTTATTGATTATTTCGTTTTATTGATACGTAAAATCAATAACAAGACATATTTTTTAATAGAAAATATATCCTATCAATTTCTTATCGAGCTGCCTTAAAATATTTCAGTTAATATTATTTAATAATATTAAACTAGCATCCCGTGCGAGAACTCTCGCATGTTATTCCCACTCTTTCCCTTTCCATTTCCCTACCCTTTCCATTTAGAAGGAAAGTTGGTAATGAATGCATTATGATGGGATTATGTGTTAAAAATGTATCAATGTAACTTCGTACCTACAGAATACCAAACAAAAATAAAAAAATGCAATTGACTTAGAAAACAAATTTTCAATAAAGTAGAGAACAAATATTCATTATTAAAGAGAAATGTTCTGCGAACCATTCACATTTCAGCAAAAACAATATTTGAAGGCGTTATTCAATCTCCCTTGATAGTTATCTTTTGGATTTCCCTGATAGTCACAGAAATATTAGAAAAGGTTTATACTCTTGAGAAAGCCAATTAATGTTCTTCATACAAAAATGCTTGATCGGGCAACAATAAAACACATATTTTTAACTTTTAGAAATAAATAAAGTTTGTTACCATTCAAAACAATTAAATAGGATTAGACTACACTTCTGCATATCCAAATGTTTCTCAAACGATCTTTAAGTATTGAATATGTTAGCGGGCGCTTACATTAAGTTTAATATCCAATTATGTTTATTTATAAAATGAGTTTACAACTAGACATTATTGTACCGTCAAAACTAAAATCGTGCATCTGAATTGTGATCATTCGCAGCTCTCGAGTGATTAGCAATTTACTTTCTACAATTTTTAATTTGGTTCAACATTATTGCTAAACATTATACCGAAACACCGGAGCAAAACAGGGACCTTTAGATCTTCAGTCACTCTCCCACCTGAGCTATTGCGGAGCTTGGATTGGGTTTCATTGCGATTTATAGGTCATTATTTTTTAAGAAAGTTAAAACCCAATGCCGTAGCCTGGATCGAACCCAGGACCTTTAGATCTTCAGTAAACCGCTCTCCCAGCTGAGCTATTTCGGCGGTAGGTGTTGGTTTTCTTTGTAATTTGAGAGTCTTTAGTTTTTGACTGAAGTTAAAACACTATGCCTAACGCAAGAGAACAAGACGCCGTTGACCTTCCGTCTGACGCTCTCCCTGCGCAGCTATTTTGGCACCAGGTGTGGGTTTCTTTGTGATTTGTTGGTCATTATTTTTTAATATTGTCAAAATCCTATGGCGAAACCCGGGATTGAAACAGGGACATTTAGATCTTCAATCTAACGCTCTCCCAGCTGAGCTATTTCGGCAGTTAAGGTTTTCTTTGTAATTTGAGGGTCATTAGTTTCTCACTGAAGTAAAAAAACTATGCCGACAGCGATAGAACAAGACGCCTTTGACCTTCATCTGACACTCTCCCTGCGGAGCTATTTCGGCGGTTGGATGTGGTTTTCTTTGTGATTTGTTGGTCAACAGTTTTTAATAAAATTAAACCCTATTGCGAAACCCGGGATCGAACCAGAAACCTTTAGATCTTCAGACTCACGCTCTCCCAGCTGAGCTATTTCGGCGGTTGGTGATGGTTTCGTTTGTAATTTGAGGGTCAGTAGTTTGTGACTGAATAAAAACACTGCCGATAACGACAGAAGAAGACGCCTTTCATCATCCGTCTGACGCTCTCTCTGCGGAGCTATTTTGGTGGTTGAATGTCGGTTTGTTTGTGATTTGTAGGTAAATATTTTTGAATGACGTTCAAACCCTATGTCGAATCCCGGGATCGAACCAGGGACCTTTAGTTCTTCAGTCTAACGCTCTCCCAGCTGAGCTATTTCGGCGGTTGGTGGTGGTTTCGTTTGTAATTTGGGGGTCATTAATTTGTGACTGAATAAAAACACTGCCGATAGCGACAAAAGAAGACGCCTTTCATCATCCGTCTGACGCTCTCTCTGCGGAGCTATTTTGGCGGTTGGATGTCGGTTTGTTTGTGATTTGTAGGTAAATATTTTTTAATAAATTTCATACCCTATGCCGAAACCCGGGATCGAACCAGGGACCTTTTGATCTTCAGTCTAACGCTCTCCCAGCTGAGCTATTTCGGCGTTCGGTAGTGGTTTTCTTTGTATTTTAAGGGTCAGTAGTTTGTGACTGAACAAAAACACAATTCCGATAACGACAGATGAAGACGCCTTTCATCATCCGTCTGACGCTCTCTCTGTGGAGCTATTTTGGCGGTTGGATGTGGGTTAGTTTGTGATTTGTAGGTAAATATTTTTTAATAAAGTTCAAACTTTATGCCGAAACCCGGGATCGAACCAGGGACCTTTAGATCTTCAGTCTAACGCTCTCCCAGCTGAGCTTTTTCGGCTGTTGGTGGTGGTTTCGTTTGTAATTTGAGGGTCAGTAGTTTGTGACTGAATAAAAACACTGCCGATAGCGACAGAAGAAGACGCCTTTCATCATCCGTCTGACGCTCTCTGTGCGGAGCTATTTTGGCGGTTGAATGTCGGTTTGTTTGTGATTTGTAGGTAAATATTTTTTAATAAAGTTCAAACCCTATGCCGAAACCCGAGATCGAACCAGGGACCTTTAGATCTTCAGTCTAACGCTCTCCCAGCTGAGCTATTTCGGCGGGTGGTGGTTTCGTTTGTAATTTGGGGGTCATTAATTTGTGACTGAATAAAAACACTGCCGATAGCGACAAAAGAAAACGCCTTTCATCATCCGTCTGACGCTCTATCTGCGGAGCTATTTTGGCGGTTGGATGTCGGTTTGTTTGTGATTTGTAGGTAAATATTTTTTAATAAATTTCATACCCTATGCCGAAACCCGGGATCGAACCAGGGACCTTTTGATCTTCAGTCTAACGCTCTCCCAGCTGAGCTATTTCGGCGTTCGGTAGTGGTTTTCTTTGTATTTTAAGGGTCAGTAGTTTGTGACTGAACAAAAACACAATTCCGATAACGACAGATGAAGACGCCTTTCATCATCCGTCTGACGCTCTCTCTGCGGAGCTATTTTGGCGGTTGGATGTCGGTTTGTTTGTGATTTGTAGGTAAATATTTTTTAATAAATTTCATACCCTATGCCGAAACCCGGGATCGAACCAGGGACCTTTTGATCTTCAGTCTAACGCTCTCCCAGCTGAGCTATTTCGGCGTTCGGTAGTGGTTTTCTTTGTATTTTAAGGGTCAGTAGTTTGTGACTGAACAAAAACACAATTCCGATAACGACAGATGAAGACGCCTTTCATCATCCGTCTGACGCTCTCTCTGCGGAGCTATTTTGGCGGTTGGATGTGGGTTTGTTTGTGATTTGTAGGAAAATATTTTTTAATAAAGTTCAAACCCTATGCCGAAACCCGGGATCGAACCAGGGACCTTTAGATCTTCAGTCTAACGCTCTCTCACCTGAGCTATTTCGACGGTTGGTGGTGGTTTTATTTGTAATTTGAGGGTCATTAATTGTGACTGAATAAAATCTTTATGCCGATAGCGATAGAAGAAGACGCGTTTGACCATCCGTCTTGTGCTCTCTGCGGAGCTCTATCGGCGGTTGTATGTTGGTTTGTTTTTGATTTGTAGGTCACTTTCTTTAATAAAATTAAAACCTTATGTCGAAACCCGCGATCAAACCAAGGACTTTTAGATCTTCAGTCTAACGCTCTCCCAGCTGAGCTATTTCGGCGGTTGGTGGTGGTTTCGTTTGTAATTTGAGGGTCAGTAGTTTGTGACTGAATAAAAACACTGCCGATAGCGACAAAAGACGACGCCTTTCATCATCCGTCTGACGCTCTCTCTGCGGAGTTATTTTGGCGGTTGGATGTCGGTTTGTTTGTGATTTGTAGGTAAATATTTTTTAATAAAGTTCAAACCCTATGCCGAAACCCGGGATCGAACCAGGGACGTTTTGATCTTCAGTGTAACGCTCTCGCATCTGAGCTATTTCGGCGGTTGGTGATGGTTTCGTTTGTAATTTGAGGGTCATTATTTTGTGACTGAATAAAAACACTGCCGATAGCGACAGAAGAAGACGCCTTTCATCATCCGTCTGACGCTCTTTCTGCGGAGCTATTTTGGTGGTTGAATGTCGGTATGTTTGTGATTTGTAGGTAAATATTTTTTAATAAAGTTCAAACTTTATGCCGAAACCCGGGATCGAACCAGGGACCTTTAGATCTTCAGTCTAACGCTCTCCCAGCTGAGCTATTTCGGCGGGTGGTGGTTTCGTTTGTAATTTGAGGGTCAGTAGTTTGCGACTGAATAAAATACTATTTCGACAACGACAGAAGAAGACGCCTTTCATCATCCGTCTGACGCTCTCTCTGCGGAGCTATTTTGGCTGTTGGATGTCGGTTTGTTTGTGATTTGTAGGTAAATATTTTTGAATGACGTTCAAACCCTATGTCGAAACCCGGGATCGAACAAGGGACCTTTAGATCTTCAGTCTAACGCTCTCCCAGCTGAGCTATTTCGGCGCTGGGTGGTGGTTTTCTTTGTATTTTGAGGGTCATTAGTTGGTGACTGAATAAAAACACTGCCGATAGCGACAGAAGACGACGCCTTTCATCATCCGTCTGACGCGCTCTCTGCGGAGTTATTTTGGCGGTTGGATGTCGGTTTGTTTGTGATTTGTAGGTAAATATTTTTCAATGACGTTCAAACCCTATGTCGAAACCCGTGATCGAACCAGGGACCTTTAGATCTTCAGTCTAACGCTCTCCCAGCTGAGCTATTTCGGCGCTTGGTGGTGGTTTTCTTTGTAATTTGAGGGTCATTAGTTGGTGACTGAATAAAAACACTGCCGAAAGCGACAAAAGACGACGCCTTTCATCATCCGTCTGACGCGCTCTCTGCGGAGTTATTTTGGCGGTTGGATGTCGGTTTGTTTGTGATTTGTAGGTAAATATTTTTTAATAAAGTTCAAACCCTATGCCGAAACCCGGGATCGAACCAGGGACGTTTTGATCTTCAGTCTAACGCTCTCGCATCTGAGCTATTTTGGCGGTTGGCGGTGGTTTCGTTTGTAATTTGAGGGTCATTATATTGTGACTGAATAAAAACACTGCCGATAGCGACAGATGAAGACGCCTTTTTTTCATCCGTCTGACGCTCTCTCTGCGGAGCTATTTTGGTGGTTGAATGTCGGTTTGTTTGTGATTTGTAGGTAAATATTTTTTAATAAAGTTCAAACTTTATGCCGAAACCCGGGATCGAACCAGGGACCTTTAGATCTTCAGTCTAACGCTCTCCCAGCTGAGCTTTTTCGGCTGTTGGTGGTGGTTTCGTTTGTAATTTGAGGGTCAGTAGTTTGTGACTGAATAAAAACACTGCCGATAGCGACAGAAGAAGACGCCTCTCATCATCCGTCTGACGCTCTCTCGGCGGAGCTATTTTGGCGGTTGGATGTGGGTTTGTTTGTGATTTGTAGATAAATATTTTTTAATAAAGTTCATACCCCATGCCAAAACCCGGGATCGAACCAGGGACCTTTAGATCTTCAGTCTAACGCTCTCCCAGCTGAGCTATTTCGGCGGTTGGTGGTGGTTTCGTTTGTAATTTGAGGGTCATTATTTTGTGACTGTATAAAAACACTGCCGATAGCGACAGAAGAAGACGCCTTTCACCATCCGTCTGACGCTCTCTCTGCGGAGCTATTTTGGCGGTTGGATGTTGGTTTGTTTGTGATTTGTAGGTAAATATTTGTCAACGAAGTTCAAACCCTATGCCGAAACCCGGGATCGAAGCAGGGACCTTTAGATCTTCAGTCTAACGCTCTCCCAGCTGAGGTATTTCGGCGCTTGGTGGTGGTTTTCTTTGTAATTTGAGGGTCATTAGTTGGTGACTGAATAAAAACACTGCCGATTTCGACAAAAGACGACGCCTTTCATCATCCGTCTGACGCTCTCTCTGCGGAGCTATTTTGGCGGTTGGATGTCGGTTTGTTTGTGATTTGTAGGTAAATATTTTTTAATATATTTCAAACCCTATGCCGAAACCCGGGATCGAAGCAGGGACCTTTTTATCTTCAGTCTAACGCTCTCTTTGCTGAGCTATTTCGGCGTTCGGTAGTGGTTTTCTTTGTATTTTAATGGTCAGTAGTTTGTGACTGAATAAAAACACAATTCCGATAACGACAGATGAAGACGCCTTTCATCATCCGTCTGACGCTCTCTCTGCGGAGCTATTTTGGCGGTTGGATGTCGGTTTGTTTGTGATTTGTAGGTAAATATTTTTCAATGAAGTTCAAACCCTATGCCGAAACCCGGGATCGAACCAGGGACCTTTAGATCTTCAGTCTAACGCTCTCCCAGCTGAGCTATTTCGGCGGTTGGTGGTGGTTTCGTTTGTAATTTGAGGGTCAGTAGTTTGTGACTGAATAAAAACACTGCCGATAGCGACAAAAGAAGACGCCTTTCATCATCCGTCTGACGCTCTCTTTGCGGAGCTATTTTGGCGGTTGGATGTGGGTTTGTTTGTGATTTGTAGGTAAATATTTTTCAATGAAGTTCAAACCCTATGCCGAAACCCGGGGTCGAACCAGGGACCTTTAGATCTTCAGTCTAACGCTCTCCCACCTGAGCTATTTCGGCGGTTGGTGGTGGTTTCGTTTGTAATTTGAGGGTCAGTAGTTTGTGACTGAATAAAAAACAGCCCATAGCGACAATAGAAGACGCCTTTCATCATCCGTCTGACGCTCTCTCTGTGGAGCTATTTTGGCGGTTGGATGTCGGTTTGTTTGTGATTTGTAGGTAAATATTTTTCAATGAAGTTCAAACCCTATGTCAAAACCCGGGATCGAACCAGGGACCTTTAGATCTTCAGTCTAACGCTCTCCCAGCTGAGCTATTTCGGCGGTTGGTGGTGGTTTCTTTTGTAATTTGAGGGTCAGTAGTTTGTGACTGAATAAAAACACTGCCGATAACGACAAAAGAAGACGCCTTTCATCATCCGTCTGACGCTCTCTCTGCGGAGCTATTTTGGCGGTTGGATGTGGGTTTGTTTGTGATTTGTAGGAAAATATTTTTTAATAAAGTTCAAACCCTATGCCGAAACCCGGGATCGAACCAGGGACCTTTAGATCTTCAGTCTAACGCTCTCTCACCTGAGCTATTTCGACGGTTGGTGGTGGTTTTATTTGTAATTTGAGGGTCATTAATTGTGACTGAATAAAATCTTTATGCCGATAGCGATAGAAGAAGACGCGTTTGACCATCCGTCTTGTGCTCTCTGCGGAGCTCTATCGGCGGTTGTATGTTGGTTTGTTTTTGATTTGTAGGTCACTTTCTTTAATAAAATTAAAACCTTATGTCGAAACCCGCGATCAAACCAAGGACTTTTAGATCTTCAGTCTAACGCTCTCCCAGCTGAGCTATTTCGGCGGTTGGAAGCGGGTTTCTTTGTGATTTGTAGATCATTATTTTTTAATGAATTTAAAACACTATGCCGAAACCCGGGATCAATCCAGGGACCTTTAGATGTTCAGTCTAATATTCTCTCAGCTGAGCAATTTCGGTATTTTCGTTGGGTTTTCTTAGTGGATTTTTGGTCATTATTTTTTAATGTAGTTAAAACACAATGATGAAATCCGAGATCGAAGAAGGGTCATGAAGATCTTCAGTCAAACGCATTCCCAGCTGAGCTATTTCGACTGTTTACTTTGTGTTTCTTAGTGGTTTGTAAGTCATTATTGTTTTGTAGAAGAAGAAAAACTATTCCGTAAGCAGGGAATGAACTAGTGACCTTTAGGTATTTACTCTAATACTGTGTTTAGAGATCAGATTTAACCGCTCTCTGGAGCAAAGCTGGTGCGACCAGCTCCTCTGATCTGTCGTTTTCTGTGGTCTTTCTGATCATCATCAGGCGAATAGCCGTGCATTACCCTAACAGACGTGTCATGAACCACACGCGATTTTTTCCCCTTTCTTTACGCTATCTTCACGCTTTACTTAGACACACGTATGGTTGCGAGCACTACACTACCACGCATGTCGCGAACCTAGTCCCGGCTGTGGTGGTGGCGCGCTGGTGGGGATATTTTTCATAGAGGAGATGGCCCCCTGCATGACGACGCTGGATCTCAACCTACTGTGATAAATGAATCAACGCAACCTTCCTGGGAAAAATACATTCACTACGCAAACGGGAATGATGACATATCCAGTTGACGCGCCCGGTACCATCATTGAATCAATAAATAAAATCGGCAGATGGTTAACTGTCGAGTGAGGAGGGAGTCGGCGTTGCAACATAGTTGGCGCATGACGATGTAGCTAAAGCTCACGATATTCGATGAAAACCAAGGCTCACTACTCCTATGGTGAGAGGTGACTACTAGTGTAACAAATTTAACATTGCGCTCTTCGCCATGTTTTAGGCAATTGTAGGTGTGATCGTGCAATACTGTGTATCTTAACGCTCTTTTCAAGGGATATGGCGGATTCAAAACATCCAAAATCGCAATGCTAATGTTCCTATCGACTGTGATAAATAAATTACAAAAATTTGAAACGTATTTTATTTTAAAGAAAAACGATATCGATAAGATAAAATCGTGTTGTTTGAGTAGCAATTGAGGCCTTTTCGACCCATATCTAATAAATGTTATATGATTAATTTGTATGATTGTAAAATTCCAATTTCTAACTCTTCTGTAGGTCGGGGGAACGAAAAAACAGCTTTAAAAAAGAACACACTGAGAATAGAAAATTTCTTGGTTGCAATGGTGTCTTTTAAATTACATTGATCTAGTAACTTCAAGATGCTTTTACGAAGCTGCTATCGTGCACACACACACAAATCATACCAGAAATAATTGTTTAAACAATTAATTAGCATTCTTTCCAGTTAACGGACCAGTTACACGAAACAAATATTTGTATCCAAAATAAATTTTTACTAATATATATTTAACATTTTTGCGTCGTTTTGTAGTCTTCCGTAGCTATTGCATATTTTTTATCTCTGAATGAGAGATTCAAATTCTTCTTTAAAGTGATAATGATATTAGTAAAGTTTGGCACACAACTTATACACTACTTCTGCATGTGTGTCTAGGTAATACTTCCCAATATCTTTGACTAAAAAAAACAACAAAATCGAACTCTCTACTCGAAATGTCCGCCTAGGCCAAGCAAATTTAACACAATATCACTCGTAAGACTGGTAATGACGCTGAATGACAGACACATACGAATGCCGTTCAGATACCCAGAGAATTTCTAACGTTTTGAACGTTCTTCCTTTTTTGCGATATAATGGCATGTGTACAGCTGGTATCAATATCGTTCTTAACTGGGAACACTCTGGGGCTTTTAACTTAAGGCGGCTCCACACATTCGATATTCGGCGAGTAGCGAGAGACCGCTCGCCCAAACCCGAGTAGTGTGGATAGGAGCTTGCTATTTGCCGAGCGACGAACATTCGGCGCTCGCCCTACTAACCATCTTTTGGATCTTTTGGACACATCAATGGAAGCGAATACCGAAGATTTCAACTGCGCGGGATTGGGCGAGCAGTAACACGCTACTCGGCAAATGCCGAATTTGTGGAGCCGCCTTTGCACACAACACGTACCGGTACCTATCTTCGTAACAGATGTAAAATTCGAAAGAATAATCTTGTTAGAACATCTAAAGAAAGGATGGATTCCAATAAAAGTACCCAGAGAAACACGAACTAGAACTTCTAACAACTCATAATAGAGGAAGGACACAAACCAGAAGGGAGGATGGTGTGCTTCGGGTCACAAAAACCAAACAGTGGGGGTAAGAATTGGAAGAGGCGAGAGAATGAGAGAAAGAAGAGGAGGAGGACACTTGAGCAGGCCAAGATCCACCTTGGGTTGTAGCACTAAATAAAAATGAAGAAGTAGGAGAAAAATAGATGAAGAAATGAAGACGAAATAGAAGAAGAAGGAAAAGAGAGAGAAGAAAGAAATAGATGAAGAAGATTTACTCGCCGGCGCCTCCTTAAAAGAGCCGCCACAGGGTTTCAGCGACGAGACGGCGCCGCTCACAAGAGGGCGTTAAGAACGGGCCTACTGGAGCCGTCTCGCTTCAACAGGCGCAACAGAGCGCGTCGCCGGTCGTACGACAGGGCCAGTCAGCGAGCCCTCAGCCCAGAGGGTATAAGACAGCGCGCCGCGAGCGTTGAAGCAGTTCGAGTCTTGTGTTGTGCGCGAGCTGTTGTGATCGTTGAAAAGCGAGTAACAAGTGACTACGTAATCGGCCTGAGTTAAGGACTTTTCTCTTGGATGTGGGTTATAGTGACTACTGCTTCGTTAATTGGATATTTCAACGGTTTATGGCAATTTTGGGAATCCCTGGTAACTCTCACTGATACTTGGTGACAACGCATTGTGAACGGTTATTCTGTATTATTGGAAATTGCGAATAAAACGATTTTACGAAAAAATCATAACAGAAGCAAGAAAAAAGGAGAAACATAATAAGGAAAGGGAAAAGAAACATAAGAGGAAATTGAAGAAGAAATATAAGAAGAAGAAAGATAAACGGAAGAAGAGGAAATAGGAGAAGGAGAAGAATGAGAAAGAGAAAAAGAAGAAGAAAGAAAAAGATGAAGAAGAAAGAAAAAGATGAAGAAGAAAAAAAAAGATGAAAAAGAAAGAAAAAAGATGAAGAAGAAAGAAAATGATGAAGAAGAAACATAAGAAAAGGAAGAAGAAATAGAAGATGAAAGAGAAACAGAAGAAGAAGAGGAAATATAAGAAGGTGATGAAGAAAGAGAAAAAGGAATATAAGAAGAAGAAGAGGAACTAGAAGAAGGAGAAGAAGAAGTAAGAGAAGTACGTGGAGCGGCGGCGGCGGCGGCGGCGTCCGCGTGGTCCGGCGCGAAGGGGGCGTGGGCGCCGTGCTGGCCGCCCCGCGCCGCCTCGATGGAGGCGTCGTCGTCGGGCTCGTACAGCGACGAGCGCTGGCGCAGCGCCTCGCCCCCGCCTGACGAGCAACCACGCAGGGCCTTCACTCACGCACTCAATTCGATTCATTCATTCATTCGTTTCATTGATTAATTAGTATTAATTGAATACTCGTTGATTGTTTCCGGGAGCGTCAAGTACTAAGGCCATTAATGTCGTAAGTGTAGTGCACGTTTTGGTTCGGGAGGAGGCGGTGGTCTTTCCTTTGCTGCGTGGCGAGATTCGGCGCCGACCTACCATCGGGTAGCGGGGTTTTCCCCGACCAGGTATCTCCCACCAGCGAGCCGCCACCACCCCAGCGGGGATAAGCTCTAAGCTCCTGACCGGTCTCCTGGCATGTTAGAGTAAGTATGTGTGTAAACGGTGAGGATAGGACAAGGAAGAGGTGGGTAATATCGCGTGCGGTCCTTGCCCCGTTTTGTAGGGTACTGCCCCGCGATTCGGCTAATGTTGATCAGAGAAACCACGGAAAACTACCGATCAGAGCAGTCGGTCTGAAGAATTCTCCAGACATCGACGGAATTCGACTTAGCTGACAAGCTGATCCTGCCACCGTTGGTACTCGAACCTAGGAACTCCTGCTGTGATATCAGTTGATGCCCTGAGCCATCTCTTCCGCTGATTTTTTTTGAGTTCCAGGTGCGTATACTGCTATGGTCATTGCTTTCGTAAATGAATTGCAAACCCCCCGGGCGACTAGTGGACAGTGTGCTAACTTTCTGTGAAGCGGCCCCGGGTGCGATTCCCGAGTGTGGCAAAAATGCTTCCTAATTCACATCGCTTCCACTTCTATAGCTGTGTGACTAAAGACATAAGCTTAGGTCGGCCACATAACCTATGTACGAAGATGGAAATTGCCACATGTTTCTTTTCCCCCAGGCGTGGATAATACATGAAAGCACGGCCCAGGCTTCGGAACACCGCTAGCTGGCGCGGGTTTCCCATTTATTTCCCAGGTATGTTTCATCAACGAAGCACCGATAAGCTCTAAGACTACAAGCTCTAAGCTCCCGGCCGGACTCCTGGAATGTTTGGTGGTGTAGCGCATGTGAATGTAAGTGCGTGTATGTAAGGGCTGAATTAGACCTAGTTATGTAGCTGGCGCCCAAAATCCTGCCACCGTCGGCGTCTCGGACTCTAGGCCCTTCGGTCAACAATGCTGCAGGAGACAGACTCTCGTCAGTGATCTGAACATTACAGGTGGATGCACAACTACAATGTTTTGAAGTGCTGAAAATTGTGACGGTCGGTTTTCGTTAGGTTGGCTGCGGTGAACGTATACCAACAGATTTTGTTACCAGTTTAATGTGTCTTGTGTGCGATTATTACCATCGTCTCTGTCAACGAAAATGCCAAAGTAGTGCGGAGAATTCCGTTGTAATGAACACCAATAAACTGTAAACTAAATGCGAATGTTATTAGATGAGATATTATTTGTTAGCAATTAATTGATCCTTTTTTAGGTTTCCGGCGACTATTATTTGCTATACGCCAATCTAACGAAATTATTAAAGATACGCAAACCAAAAGCTCTCCCCTGCGTAAATATTAGAAAAATCTCCAAGAAATTAAAAACTGGATTTTGTTTAAGTATCCTAGGTAAAATGCAATTTTAAAGTATTAAATAATGGGTATTTTCAGATTTTTATTAAATTTTAATATCAAAGAGAATAAATGTTTAAAATTGCAATGAGATGCTAATTCCTGCTATTTGATTCTGAACTAATTAGGACAGAATAGACTGTCAACATCATGGCGGACCGTTACGATTTCTGAGAACATAGTTGTCGCCAGTCTATACGTGGGTTCTTAATTCTTGGCGCGTAAGGCCTTGTCTACACGATGGAATATCTCTCGGCATTTCGCGTCTTTCTCTGCCGTGCCGCTAGATGTTGCGTGATCGCCAGCACTACTCAATATGGTCGCGATCGGGCGACAAGAGTTAAAACCCCAATTATAAACAGTAGAGCTCAGTGATCGAAGTCAGTGCGAGCTCAAAACTGCTTCCGAACGCGAGCGCTACCTGCCGTCCCGCGCAGAAGCCGTCTGCGCAGCTCGGCCTCCGCGCGCGCAGCCGCGATCTCGCGCAGCAGCCGCAGCCTCTCCGCGCGCAGCACCGTCACCTGCGCAGACACGCACGCGCAGCTCTTCTATTTGGGTTTGCCTCAAACAGATAATACTCCTTGGTTTACCTGAGGCCTCTTTCACAGTGCAAACTTAAACGTAACGTTGCTGCAAAACCTAGTAATGAGCGAAATAATTCACAGCGATCTGAAGTCACCGTAGACGTAAATACGTATTCTTCAGACTTCACAAACTACAAGCCAGTTTATGTCAAGAATCATGTCAAGTTTATGTCACCAATCAGAGAGGAGCATGAAAACAACAAATGCACCAGAAAATCCACGAGAAGCAAATGCAAGATCGATTTCAGGTTGTGTTAAGGTAGTTGTCTGGGATTATGTTATTTCCTTATAGTTATACTATAACGAACTAATTTGCTAACGATTTTGATTCGAGTTTTAAATTCAAAAAAAAAGGATTTGAGCCATTTTCTTACGAATTTAACTTGACATGGCGAATAAAATAATTACTTTCGACGAGTTACTCGTGAATTTGGTACAAGAGAATCCTTGTTTATAAAATAATGGAAATTCGAGCACAAATACTGTTGCTTGATATAAGAAAGGCTTAAATTGGTTGGAGAGTCGAAGAAAAAGCTATAAAAGAAACAATCAAGCTTAAATAAGTTGTATTTTGTCAATCAAGCTTGAATAAGTTGAATGAGTTTTATGAAACGTCCTACATAAAATGTTTAAAAAACGTTTCACAAAACAAGTGTATTGTACACATTGAATGTTTTTTAAATGTTTTCACCCGCCTCCTGTGGCATATACTGTATACTAACATTATTGTTTCGATCTCTCGTCTTGCGTTAGGATTGTAATGCAAAAGGTCGGTGAAACACCCAACCGGAGGTTCTTCTGATTCACGTCTGGAAGTGCATCGACCACTCACTGTCAACATCTTCATCAACATCTTCATCAACATCTTCATCAACATCAACATCTTTCGTTGCCTGTTTCGAAACCTGTTTCGTTTCGTAACATAACTGATACTTAACCCATCCAGGTATCTCCCACCGGGGGACACCTCACAGCCGCGACCAGCTCTAAGCTCCTGACTCGTCTCCTTCCAAGAGATGTGTGGTGGAGCTGTGCACGTACGCGTGTGTGGACGTAGGGGACGAGGACAGGACAAGAAAGAGGAAGAAAGATCGCCCGCGGACCGTGACTCGTTTGTTAGGCTACTGTTCCGGCATTCACCTGGTATTGATCGGAGAAACCACGCATATGAATTCTGCTGACGTCTGCAAATGCAAAATTAACGAGTGATAATACTGTAGTTATTTACGTTTTAATATCGTACTGTTATGGTTCCCTAAATTTTAGTGAGTATGTGTAAGGGGGTGAGGATAGGACAAGGAAGAGAAAGGAAAGATCGCGCGTGGTCAGTGCCCTGTTTGTTAGAGTTCGGTTCCGGTATTCACTTGATGTTGATCGGAGAAACCACGGAAAACTACCGACCAGAGCAGCCGAATTCTAGAATTTTCCTCTAAATACCACCCAGCAGAGGAGCTAGTATCGAAAATCCTGTCACCGTCGTGCCTCGAACCTAGGACTTCGCGGCCAGACGGACAGCAGTTAATGCACTGAACCATGTATTCCGGTGTGTTGTTCTGAAACTTTGTATCCTTTCTTTCACTTATTACACACCAACCGTGGTGGCGCTCATCCTCACCCTCACCTGCTCCTGCGGCTGCAACCCGCGCAGCGCCGCGTCCAAGTCGGCGGGCGGGGCGTCCCCCCCGCCGCGCGCCCGCTCCGCCCCCTCGGGCGTCGCCGCCGCCTGCGCCGCCCCCGCCGCCGCGCCCGCCGCCGCCACCGCCGCCGCGGCCACCGCCTCCGCCTCGGCGTCGGCCTCCGCCATCGCGTCCTCCTCCGCCTCCTCGGGCCTCGAGGCGCCGCCGGCCCCCGCGCGGCGCCGCGTGCGCATGCGCAGGCGCAGGCGGCGCACCTCCGCGCGCACCTCCTGCCGCACCCAAGGGGACGCCGCCGCGCCGCCGTGGCACCGGAAGCGTTCCGCGGGAGGCGGGGGTGCGTCGACGACGAGCAAAGAAATGCAGCGGGTAAAACGTTCTCAGTGGGAACACTTCCATTTAAAGCAATGCTTTGCTAGCGGACGCCGTCCCGGACTGGTTGTAGCGAGCGGCTCTAGCCAAAAGACACCTCAGCGCGAATCCTACGCGTATGGGAAGACCTCCATTTAAACCAATGCTCTGCTTCCAGCCGCGGCGTTCGGAAGCGCGCTGCTGTGTCTACTTGTGAAGTGGACCAAAGACGTTTCAACTCAATTAAACTAGAGACTCGCTGAGCTGTGTTCACACGATGCGTCTTATGATACTTTACGCATGCGTCTAACGCATTCAATTGCGCACGTAGTATTCAATAGCGCAAGTAGCGCATTCGTTTCGGGCATGCGTTTTTTATCAGAAAGGACGCATGCGAAAGCAGGAAACGGACATTTCGTGTGTTGTGACCTTCAAGGAGCAAATAGTGTGCACCCTTAAAACAATTGCGTACATTTCTAGCCCAATTTAAGCCTCATAGCCTCATTTAGTTTTTTGAGCACTAGATCTATTATTGGATGGAAAATAATGGTACAGTATAATAGAGTTTATATTTTTTCATTGAAATAAATTTATGAAATATATTGAGATATATTGAATTATGGATCTCGAAAATTAAAAAGAGGGGCTGAAAAATATTTTAAAATATAAATTATAGTAAGGGACAACCGAGTTTCCAAGAAATGAGATGTAGATGATTGCAGAAAAAATACAAAAGTTGTAGATTATTGAAGACTGTTAGGGACTGATGTTATGAATTCCGAAGAGAATCTTATGTTGCTGCTTTATCACAAAATGTAATACAGTTATAACAATTCAGAGTAAAATGATCTTCCCTCATTACTAGATTCCTTAGCATTTTCCTTCTTACAGTGTTTTTTCTATTGTTCTTTCGCGTTACAAATCCTAAGCATGTAAGATCCATTGAACGAAAAGGAAGAACGGTATGGACAGTATAGCGTATGTGCGTCTAGAAGCACGTGCGTCTTCGGCTTCACGCACGCAACAGTGTGCCGAAAAGGTGCACTGTTGCAGTTGGAACGCCGCTTGAGAGCACTGCTGTCGCGGAATAATACAAAGGCCGCGATTGCAATGTATATGTGTGTACCTCATAAACATTGTTGGGACTGTGACAGGGGTAAGTTAGTTGTTTAGAATAAGTATATGTTCTTTTCGGGGAGTGTGTGATTTAACAGTATGAAAATATACTTGATACAATATTCCATTCCATGCTTCTCCGGCATACATGAAATGTACAAACTTATTCATTGTTCTCTATTCAAATTCAGTGTACAAATTCGCACAGTTTGACTCTTCAGAACGAAATGCTACGAGGGGAACATCTGTGTTGTTCCTTAACGAGTATTTTTCTGTAAATATTGAAGATCTTTTCTGTGAAAAGTTGCATATCTGTATTGTTAAATTAAAATTGAAACAGACATTGAAAACAAGCACCTTATTATTTTCTATATAGGGGTAATGTTTAGGCTTTGGTTTTGTCATTTTATATTTTTGTTTCTGTTACACATCCCAAAACAGATAATGATGAAACAACTGCTGAGTCAGATTTCAAACCTCCGAAACTGTCCATCTAGGGAATTGGGAGGTTTGTGCCACACGCCGCGGCGCGCCAATGAACTTATAATACTCGGATTTAAATGTAATATCCCTGCAATTGCAAGACCACGCACCAAGTCATAGAATCGCGAGACCAGGTTACCAGAGCGGCATTAAAATAACTAGTTAGTGTGCTGAACCACACGTAAATACCATCATGGGAATCATTTGGCCCTCCCAAAATGCATTATAAGATCGATAACGACCTCGTGTTTGTCCACGTCCTGAAGCTCCCATCGACACCCGGCTGCTGCGCGTGCTGAGGCGTCCAAGAGGCCCTCCGTCCCGGAAAGTTTCAGCGTGACAACACGCAGAGTAGTCCTCCCAAAGGATTAATGCCTCAGAGGTGACAGTGTGGGGAGGGCAGCTGAAGGTGTGGAATAGTTCTCACATGTGATTCGAGTGATTGATTAGTGATTTCGGTCGCGTGAACGGCTGGATGACAAGCTCTGCCACCGACCAACATGCCGGCTTGCGACACTTTTCCCCATCCTGGTATCTCCCACCAGCAGAGCACCGTCCTGGCTGGCCTAAGCACCAGATGTGTACGGTGATCGTGTAGAACATGGAAGTGTAAGTGTCGGAAGCTTAGGCCAGCCCGGCGCTTAGGGGTGGCGCCCCGCTGTATAAGATACCTCGTTGGGGAAATCCCCCGTAAGTGGACGTTTCGGTCGGCGCCGGGCCTCACCATCCATCAGAGAAAGAACACCACCAGCACCTCGCGTGTTAAGAATAGACTACACTTATGGGACTAATGACCGTACGAGTTAACGCGCCCGAAAAAAACGAATTAAGCACTCAAACGTCACGCCCACAAAATGAGACACAGAATATAATCCTAGCTACTTCTATACTCCGATTTAAATACAGTGACACTTGAAGGTCACGAGCTGGAAGGATGACGAGGGGGGACATGGTTATTCAATCGGAAGTCCCAATACAGAAATTGTAAGTCATAAAGAAGTTCTCGATTAGATGACTGTGCCACCCTCGGCTTCCAGGTGTTGACGATGAAGTGTCAATGTGTTTAAATGGGAGCGTATGTGGGAGTGGGGGTGCACTCACGCGCAGGACGACGAGCGAGCAGAAGAGCAGCGAGGCGGCGGTGGTGGTGGCGTCGGTGCTGCCCGGTTGCGCCGCGGCGGCTCCCGCAGCCACCGCCCCCGACCCCGGCCACGCCCCCACTCCCGCCCCCGAGGCGGAGTCGAGCTGCGCGGACGACATACAGCGATATTTTCCTCACGGAACCAGGATTTATACTCCGATTTAAACATAGTGGCACTTCAAGGTCACGCGCTGCAATGATAGGGGGCACTGTCATCCACTCGCAAGCTTCTTTACGACTTACAATTTCTGTATTGGAGCTTCCGATTGGATGGCAGTGCCCCCTCTCCGTCCAGCTGATGACCTTGAAATGCCACTGTGTTTTAATAGGAGTATAGGGACGTGAAGACATAGGCTTTCAAGACCAGAGCCTTTCGAAGGTTCTTGACTGTTTGAGTGACGCCGCGTCGAAGGCTGTGTTGGCGCCGTTTCAACCATCTTGTGGTTTTCCTCAGAGTTGGTCTGCACTGAGGAAGACACCGACAAGATGGTCGAAACGTCGGCAGCACAGCCTTCGTCGCGGCGTCACTCGGACAGCCAAGAGAATTCCCAGAAATTTGGGGACCACACGGTTTCGCACAGCATTCTCAGTGTCACAGTAATCTCCGATGTCGTAGTTCGAATTACATATCTACGCCTCGTGAAGTCACGGAAGCGAAGTTACTCGAAATACCAAGGATTCTCAGACGGATGACCGTCTGAGAAGCCCGATTAATTATGGCGCTGATGTATGCACTCAATGCCCAAAAGAGCTCAAGAGACGTGTTGCAAAAAAGACACTACAAAGTATTTATTAATTACAAAAATTAATAAAAAAGCACATTAGTGAGTTATTGGCAGTTTCCACTATCAACCAGATTATCCAGACTCCAATAATATGAAATAAAATTATAGTTGCTGTCCAAAAATAATCCACTAAAGCGATATTTTGTACACAGAAATATCGTTATATTGATATAAAAAAGTTCCCTCGTAAGGTGAAAAAGTGAAAACAACACTGGTGACGACCTTTTGCTTCGTGTTGTCAACATGTTGCTCGGCATGAGTATTAGAGAAAGAAACGAATGAATAATAAACTAATAAGGGAAAATTATAAGAACAAAATATACTTGCTTATTTTTTTAAAAAAATATATAATACTAGATAACATAACGATAACTTTGTACCTTCGGGGAACGCGAGTATCTAATTGTCTTTGCCTCTACAATTTCTTCAGAAAGAGCAGCTTCAAACTACTACAAATATTAACTACCAATCGAAGTAGGCAGATTGGTGATTTTCGTATAAATGCAAGAATTTTTTAAAGAAATCATATTAAAAGGAAATGTTTTTGTTTGGTGTAAAGTTTACACATAATAAACCCAATTATTTAATAATTTATCTTCAACTATAAGATAATAATATATTTACGTTGATCAAAAATGATGTTACCCCCATTTTATTTTGAATGTATTTTTGTTTACGTGAGAGTTTTTTATTACTAGTTGAAAAATATATTGTTTCTTAAGAAACTTTGTTTGCCCATTTAATTTTTGTAGTTTTTTGTTTTATTGGTAATGTATAACTTCTGGTGTATTACTAGCATTAAATACATAGGTTGCCCCAAATATCGATTATCAATATTTTCCATTTTTGGAGCAATACCTACTAAGATTGATGATTCCAGGCGCGTTGACTGCAAAGGTCATTAGTCCCTTAAGTGTATCCTGGGAGATGTCGATGTCCACCTCCCACTAAAACGAGAGATACAACGTCGACCGACCGCGTAGGCTAGCGAGGTTTTCCTCAACGAGGTGTCTCCCACCAGCGGGGCACCACCCCAGCCGGGACAAGCTTTAAACTCCCTACTGGTTTACATGTGTGGTGGTTCAGTCCTTACACGTGTTAGTATAAATGTAAGTCTGTGTCAGTAAGAGGTAGAGTATAGGACAAGGAAGATAAAGGGAAGATCGTGCGCGCTCCTGACCCGTTCGTGAGAATACTTCGGCATTCGCTTGGCGTTGGCCGGAGAAACCATCGGAGATAAATACCGATCAGAGCAGCCGGCTGCTAAAATTCTCGATACAGCGATCGACGTCAACCTACCTAGCCAGCTAGTGTCGAAACTTCTGCCACCGACGGCTAAGAGCAGTTCATTGTTATAGTGACTCTGACCTGGAGGCCCTGGAGTTCGAGTCCCGATTGTACCAAACTTCCGCAAATTACAATATAATATTCTGTTTTGTATCGGAATAACCTAGCGACACTTATATTCTCTGTGCCAAAGGTTTGTAAGAGATCTTCTGTCCAATGTTAGGGCCGACTGCGACAGCTCAGTGACAACTCCGTTGATTTCGAGATCGTGGGGTTCGAGTCCCGATCGTGGGGGATTTTCGACTCTTGTTAGATAGCTAGAACGAATTCAGCCGCTGTCAGGAGAACAATTCTAGCGGTCGTCTGCTGTGATTGGTAGTTTAGCGTGGTTTCTCCATCAACACGTGTAAATCGATGCCGGATCTCACTATTCAGCGCGGGAAAAATAGCCACCTTGTAGATTAAAACGTTCAGGTTATTAACCGGACTATTGTCCAAAGGAATTGGCGTACCTAGAAACAAGAATCAATTAATCCGCCACCGGTGGTACTGCACCCCTAGGCCCTTCCTTTCGTTGGTCCTGGTTCGAGTCCCGACGGAGGCAGGAGTTTGCACACAAGCTTATCTGCTAGGTCGAATTCACTCGTAGACTGGAAGACAATTGTAATAGTTGACTGCTCTGATTGTTAGTTCTTCGTGGTTTCGGTCTGGTGTTCGTCTACCAGGCGAATGCCGGAATAGTACCCTAACAAACGGGTCGCGGACCGCGCGCGATCTTTCCTTCCACTTCCTTGTCCTATCCACTCTCCTTACTTACTGACACATTTACATGCACTACTGTGCCATACATGTCGGAACGCCAGTCGGGATCTCCGAGATTGTCCGGACTGGGATGGTGCCGCGCTGGTGGGAAACACCTCGTTTGGGAAAAACAGTTAACGATCAGTAGGTCGGCACCAGATCTCACCATCCAGCGGGGGAAAGGCAACCGCCACATCCCGAGCAAAAATATGCACTACGCTTACGGGATTCACGACCTTAACCGTTGACGTGCCCGAAATCTCTAACAATCACTCAATGTTCGTTTCGTAGGCGCTGATCCTTACGTCGAGCACCTCCCGCAGGGTATGCGCTAGGCGCGGCGGCGGCGGCGGCAGGGGCGGCGCGGGCGGGGTCGGGGGCGACGCCATGGCGAGGGCGTCGGGCGGAACGACGGAGGCGTCGGGCAGCCAGGTGGCGAGCGCGCGGGGGCCCACGCTCCACCCCCACTCCTCGCGCTCGCCGCCCGCCAGCGCCTGTGCACACGCGCGCAGCTGAGGGCGGCCGCGGGGCGCTCGCACCCCGCCCGCGTGCTCCGCCCACCGCGAGCCGCTGCGTCACGACAGATCCTCGCTTCGTGTCGACTGTGAAGTGTCCAACGTCTCGTCATTTAGGCGTGTCAAGCCGGAACGGCTATGTTCCGAAATGAAAACTACCGAACAGTTTATTGCTAATTAATTGCCAGTGGAGAGCACCGGGCGGCTACAGGGTCGCTAAGGGTTCCTTCACACGGAGCCACTCGGTGGCGTCACCGATATGCGGCAGACGCTTTCACACGCAAAAACCAACGATCATCACCAACAACATGAGGGGAAGATATCGCGAATCACATCGAGGTTAGCCCAGGTAATATTAGCTCAGATATTAGAAGGTCAGTCGGCAGAATGGGCAAAAGCAGCATCGATAGCGCGTCTAGTGTGAAAACTGCCATTTTAAATGGCAACTGCATTGCTGCAGACAGAAATTCGCTACCAAGCGTCACTGCAGCGAGAATTCCTGTACTCGTGTCAATACCCCAATTTACACCTGAAAAAGCGCCTCTCTAAAGTGCTAATGAGTGACAACTTGCGAAAGCATCCCAAAGGTATTAAGGTTGCCAAAGGTATGTCACGACATTTGCCACAAAATAAGCAAGTTCAACCCAGATATGGGTTTCCAAACAAAAAAAAAATAATAATAAAACGAATATCCTGTACTCACATCCACCTATTTAAAGTCTCATTGCTGTGTCTGTTTACCACCTGTGTTGCGGCAGCATTTCATACGTCAAGGACTAAGAATAGCCACATTCTCCCGCCAATTCGGGTCTACGACCACGCACGCTCCACTGACTATTCCCGCCGCCGCAGCGTCCCGACTGAGCTAGCCGGGCCAC